>JAVDPK010001775.1:185874-217716 GCA_034780415.1 Cichlasoma orientale | reverse complement strand
TGTGTGTGTGTGTGTGTGTGTGTGTGTGTGTGTGTGTGTGTGTGTGTGTGTGTGTGTGTGTGTGTGTGTGTCATGTATGTCACTTACCACAATGCCTGAGTTTCTGCGGGAGCCAATGGGAGTGGTAGGGAGGGAGTTGAGAGTGGGACTCGTGTTGAACTCTTCGGAGCTCAGGTTGTCTGAACCGTCACTTAGTCCACTGCTGATGGAGCTGCTCTCATCCCAACTAAAAAAGATCACGACAAGGAAAATATGTATACAGATAAATGGTTAAAATTTATGGATAAATGCTTAAATAAAAAAAAATACAATAACATGGGAACAAGATCTAGAATTCCTAGTGTAAAGCAATAGTAAACATAAAAGTAAGTAATAGATAAAAGGTTGCAGAGATATTTCAAGATGACACTTTGAAATAGCTCAAGGTAAGTAAAGGATTAGACTGTTTTCACGTGAAACTAACTTAATGCGACGCATTTTTGTCTCGCCAAACATAAAAGAAACAAGTAAATATGTACTGAAACAGTCTGCGTTTATTACTACAGACACAATTTTAAATATGCATCACTTTTCTTTTACTTGCTTTGTTTTTGTTAAAGATTTGTAAAGTGCAAATGTAGCCAAAGTGTGCAATCAAAATACATAACAGCAATAAATATTTTTGGAACAAAGAGAAAGTGATATATGACTGAGACGTCAGCTTTTACTGCTAGTTATGCTGACATTCTTGGGTGACTTTTCCTCCAAATCAGCACATCTGTGCAGCTGTGTCAGTGAAGAGGTGCGTTACAAAAGTGTTTCTTTGCTAATTGCAGGACTGCGACTGTGCTACTACTATTTTTGGTTCACAAATGTGGGCATGTGTCCTTTAACTGGTCAGCCAGAGTTTACGTCCCAATGGCATCAAGCATCCATTTTTATCAGTGTCCTTGATCAAGATAGCAAACCCATTCCAACTCCAAGTTTGCACAGTGGCTTACTCTCTGCCCCTGCAGAGGTCAATCATGTATCATACAACAGAAACAAAGCAATCGGCATCAGTTCACTGGATATCTCGAGTCCATTTACTTCACAAACTGCCAAAGCTCCACCAGCTTGGTTACCACCTGCGGTCGGCTCATTCGGCTCCATGTCTCACAGTTTGCCGTTTGATTAAATATTCAGACAGACAGAGACCTCGTTTAGAACACTGTCTGCTCTAAATACCTAACTTTCACACTGCATGCACTGAAACACTTGGCAAAATGAAATCTGGAGCACTCTCACCATCATCTCAACCCACACACACAGAAATAGTAGCGAAGGACATACATGCGCCCACAGGTGCATACAGGCCTGCGTCAGAAATATGAAGTCTGTTCGCCTGAGAAGTTTGCTTAGCTGTCTCTTTGTCCCAGGAGAAAAATATTCTGAGAATCATGCGTGACATAGACATGTTGTGGGTGCTTCTAGCTTTATTTAGGTCTAATAATAATATCCATAAACATCCAACCTGATCCAACTATAGATAATGCTGACACTGTGAGTGTCATTCATATGTGCTTGTATACATTAAGTAGGTCATCTTTAGGAAGTGAGTCTATTGGATTTTTCTCTTATTAGGGTCAATAAGTTCGATTGATGTCATATAATAATGTAAAACAAGCTAAGATGGCAGAGCTGGGCTAATGAAAACCGATATAATGGGGTACAGGGGACGGTGTAGGCAAAGGAAGCTGTATAATCCTTCCAGTTGGGTGCCTGTGTGGGTCACACTGTACCCTGGGGGACATGGCGGCGGGGATGAGAGGGAGAGGGGAGAAAGGGAAAGCCCTCCCTATCTAGCCTGTGGATATCTTGGACACAAAGAAAAGCCGATCAGATTTTACATTTGGAGTGGTTGTCATGCTGCTCTGTCTATATGCCAAAGTAAGATTAAGGGCAAATTTAAGATTGGATCAGACATGTCCGGAGAGCTGACCTACACTTCGTGCCTCAATAGGAAACACAGCAACAATAAAGTCATTCTTGGTAGAAAAAAAAGGAAAGAATAAATAAGCATGTAGTCAGATGTACGAATTTCTGTGGATTTTGGTGCATTTTCCCCAGCGTTGTTTTTTTTTTTTTTCTTAATTCCCGGAATGAACTGGAACATCTATGGCACATTTCTAATTTTAGTGACTATTCAAAGCATTCTGCTTCACCTGATCACACATATTCATACAGCACTTTATTCCACGCACTGAAGTGCTTTTTCTATATTGTATCCACCTCCACACAGTTCAGAATCATCAAATAATCTAACAACCTGGAACGTAGGAGGAAGCCAGAGGAAATCCACGCAGGCAGAAAGCCGGCTTGAGAATCTTCTTGCTGTGAGGCGACCACTGCACCACTGTGCCACCCAAGGAGTCTAATTTTGATTCGTATTTCATTTCAGATGAAGCTGTACAGAGATTATATACAGTCTTGGTTCTTAAACTCACTGAACCATCAAACCATTAAATATTTGCACTAAAACTTCTCTTTTCAGTCTGGAAAATGATTTAATTTTTAGTTTTAGATTAAAACACACACACACACACACACACACACACACACACACACACACACACACACACATTTAAAAGCCCCAATAAGAGAACCTAATGAGTAAGATGTGCATTGATCCAAAAAAAAAAAAAAAAATGAAGGAAACAATCATCAAAGCATCACACAAAGAAACTTCAGGGACATCAATCCATCCAGTTAGAAAGCATGAGCCATTGTGGATCCATTTCACCTGCTTTGCTGCAAATGGAAGTAACAGACTATTGCTCTCTCCGTATCTCTCCTGACTGATTTTTCTATTTGTGGCAAATGTTTTCAGTTGGTGAAAGGTCTGGACTGCAGACTATTCTGAAATTGTTCCACAATGGCCACAGTTCCCTGCGGTCTGGGGAGCCTCTGCCCATCAGAGAAACCCCGCCTCCCTAAGATGCGCTTTTTATACCAATCATGTTACTGACCTGTTGCCAATTAACCTAATTAGTTGCAAAATGTCCCCCCAGCTGTTTCTTGTTCGTACCACTTACTTTTCCAGCCTTTTGTTGCCGCTGTCCCAACTTTGAGGCATGTTGCGCCCATCAAATTCAAAATGAGCTAAATTTTTTCATTAAACTGTCTCAGTTTAAACATTTGGTATGTTTTCTATGTTTTATTGTGGACACAATACGAGTTTATGAGATTTGTGCGTCATTGTATTCTGTTTTTAATTTCCATTTTGCACTGTGTCCCAACTGTTCTGGAATCGGAGTTGTGAAAACAACTGCTGGGACACAAACCTCCTCTTTGGAGAGACAGCTGTGGTTTAACATAAGCACCTCTCGGAAAGGTTATCCTTTCCTTCATATCCTGTTCTTCGCTTCTGAGCTATCTGCCTGTCCACCAGTGTGTCACTGAAAGATAACACACCCCTGTGGTGAATAATTCAGATGTGATAGAAAACAGAACAAACACAGCCACTGCTGGGTTTGGTGTCACTCAGCTGACAGATATGAAAATGCGAATCCACACAAGAGCGAGATAAGGTCAGAGGTCAAACATCACCAAAAGCATCCATTAAATGGACTGTGTGCAATGTAGTAGGAAATAAAATTTGAAGCAGAGGATTTTATTTAAAACATGAAGTTTTATCGCGATATTGGAAAGAAGTTACAAACTGTGCACTGCAAAGTTTGACTCTTCTGAAAAAGAGCAGGAAAACTTCGCCCAGCACCTACCCGTATTCAACCTTACCTACTGAAGATGTCACGGTTCATGCAAGTTCATTTTTGTCTGTCCAACTCAGGTTTTTGGTTAACACATATATATATATATTTTTTTTTTATTTCCAAGAGACAACTAGTAAGTGGTTCTGTCTCGTTTTAAAGTTCAATGATGAGATAAAATGAAACCCGGGCTTAAAAAGAAGGCAATGAAATACAAAGACACTCAAAGATAAGTGGGTAAAGTGGCGTGCACAGAGAGAAGAACGAACTGAAAGGACAAGCATAAAAAAAGACGGGGCTATAGTGGAGAGAGAGAAGTGCTGTTAATGGTAATGCTTAAAACTTCCTCAGCTTCTCAGGACATGATGCACTCGGTGAAGAGGATCATCTCTCACTCTTATAATCTCTCCTCACTCCGCCTTATCGTTTTCATTTCACATCGGCAGCTGCAGGGACTGAGGGATAATATTAGCACCCCATTCATTTACATCAACGCTTTTACAGATTAGTGACTCACAGGAAACCCTCCTTTAGTCGAGCCACTTCCCTGCCACGTCTCTATTTATTTCAATTAGCCCATTAACTACAGAACATGTTCTTCTCGCGAGCAAGGTAACACCAGAAATTTTAAAATTTGGCACCAATATGCAACAAATCATAATTCTGAGTATGCGTTTATTAAATCAAAGGAATTCACGGTGTTGTTAAAATGCAAACACGCCTATGCCCTGCTAAATTTATTTGGCTGTTTTTCTTTTACTTTCAAACTGATCTCGAGCTTCGAGAGCACAGCTGGAAGGAAGCACAGCGGTTAGGACTCTGAAAAATGGAATCTCGTGACAGTAATTCTCTAAGCAAAATGAATATCAATGCTGATTCAATTTAGGCTGCAATAAACGTCCATTAAGTTGAGGCGCGTTTGATTAAGCTCATTCTTCACCTCCACCTGACAATTTGCGCCATGTGCAAACCGCAGCAACACGCTAAGTAAAGAATACGTCACATAGACGCACTGCACGCTGTCTTCTCAAGCCAGCAGTGGTTTCCTGCTATACTGCAACCTGACAGGAGAAGCCGCAGTGAGACAGCCTGCGGTCTGTCCAGAGACATTTTATCATCTCCCATAAAAGTGAGAATTGTTCAAGCATTTATGAAGTAATTTAAACGGTTTCGATATCTCTCTGTCATGCACTGCATAAATAAAGGTCGTGGCGGTCATTATAAACAACACCCTCCTTTCACAGAAGCATGATTTCTTTGTTCCTCATAGTCTGCATAGATGACCGGCACACCCACACGAGCGCTAAGCCTCACAAGCTATCAAGAGAATAGCTGAATAGCTGCTGCTGAGTTAAATAGCCGGCTTTTATTAAGAGGCTTCTGTATCCCCCCCCACTATTCAGACTATGGAGCTAATTGCTCTCATCTCAATGTGAATGGTCTTTTTTTGCTGCTCATTATGAAAGATATGCACTCTCTTTCCCCTGTCTCCTCTCCTATCCTGCTGACCTGTCCGCTCTGAGGTTGAGTGAAAGGAAAAAGACAGTGAGAGAAGTACAGTAGGTCCACAATGAAGAAAAATGCCCTGTAGAGACAAAGCAGCTTTGCCTGTTTGTAGGAGCAGTGCTTGCTGGGAGTCAAAGTGCTGCCAGACGCAGACAGTAATGGTATTGGCTGATAAGCTTTTCATCTAGATAAATATTTGCTGAAACTGTGTTGGGAGCAGTAAAACTTGAAACCAAACAGGCAATTTTTGACTTTGCTGTCTTGTCTGCAGATGAGTTGTTATGGTGAGGAGAGCGACTGCCCTACAGCCAGTGTTAATTATCTGATCATTAACGTGCAATAAGGAGAATGTTAGTGCACCACGCACACAGCAGATCAATAACAAAATGCCATTAGCAATCTTGTTATCTAATTACACTGCAGCAAAAGCAGACATCACACTGGAGTGGCAATATGGAATTATTGCAAATGCTTCGTACTGTCAATGTAACCTATAAACAATGAGGCCCCTCAGGAGCTGGAGGGAAGTGACTAACAAACCTGCCAGACCACATTTTAGCAGATAAGATAAGGATACAGAAGTCAGTTGGGAAGGTGTTAGTTTGGGAAAAGAACACAAAAAAGCCCCCAGGTTTTATGACTAATATAACACAGATGCGGTTTGAATTTAACAGTTCGACTTTTTGTTCCCTCATGGGGTTAAACACGTCTTATCCAGGGTGACATTTGGACACAGTCTCTACCACTTGTGTGAATGCATGGAAAATGTTTCTGCAGTCCTACGGTGGACAGGAACTTTCCATTCCTATTAAAATGAACAGAGTCACATGGCAGAACCCAAAATGGCTAAATCAGAACCGTTCTCGGTCAAACTGATGCATTTTCAGGCAAATGGAAAGTGGGGCAGCGCCAGACTGGCACTGGGCAGTCGGCTAAGAAACCAGAGGGGGCATGCATGAAAGGGCTGCTGAAGGCATTAAATTCTCTGAAGTCTAAATATGTGAGGCTATGGCTGATGAGAGATGGCAATTGGGTGCGATGCACTGCTTTTGCGTCTGTCTGTACAGCTCAGAGTCGGAAGGTACACGTCAGATCAGTCTGAAGTGTAAGTGAACGGCAGGAGCAGCAGGTGGATGTTCATAAAGTTAGACAGACAAAGGCTGATGAGAAAAGGAAAAGGATTAATCCAAAAGGTCAACCACAAAAAGAAAAAAAAAAAAGATATTCATCAGCAGCTCACTGTCTGCTCTAACATCCTGTACGGGCTTTTGTCTGTACATGTTAAAAAATACATCTTAAATCCAACTGACTGTTTTCTCACAAATACCCACAATCAGACTAGTGTAAACACATATCCACACACACCTCCACAAGACAAAATGACTCACTTGCAGCAAAACCAGCATGACTGGCCACACCCAATGTCAGTGTGTATCAGTGGTTCATATCTCCAGTGTAGTCATGATGGCTCTGACCCTGTGGGAAAGAATCTGAAATGATGTATAGCAGGTTCAAGTGTGGGAAATTTTGCAATTTAAAAAAATAATAAAAAAAAAATCAGGCTACCTGCATGTGTGACCTGTCATCAAATATGTGTGGTTGGGAATCTACCTGATAAAAGCAAAAGAAAGGGAGAATGTGGTTGCTGTGCACAGATGGCCTACAATATGTGCCCCTGGACCACTTGAGCAGCTTATCACCAGGAAACAAATGCGCGCGCACACACACACACACTCATACACACCAATCTGTGAAGTACCTTGTTGGAGCATGTCATAACAATGCAGTAAAATAATTATTTTTTTCAATTAAAAGAGTTGAAAAAAGGACAGATTGAGTGTATAGAAGAAATTTCTTCTTTGCTGAAGAATATTCTAAACATATTAAAACGCTCCATGTGCCACAAAAGTTCGTAAAATGCTGTGTTTGCCACTGGATAATCCATCAGTGCAGCACCATATAGGGCCATGAAAGAATTCGCTCTGCAGGCAAGGCTCTTGTTATACCTTGAGAGCTTCAAGATACTCTGACACGTAAAGCCATATAGACTTAACGTGGTGTGAATATCCATTCACTGAAGGCATACTGTAGCTTTGGAACACATTACCTATAATTCTACTTAAAATGCAGTCTGATTATTGAACTAGTTATCTTTAGAAATGATAAGCCATCTGCTGTATTCTAGAGTCAAGCTAAGCTCTTATAAAAGAAGCCGTACTGTACTACACAGCGTCCTGACATTAAATCCTACCTATAAATAAGTAGTTCTACCATTTTTTTTAATGATGTCATGTTGCTGTCTGGGTACTTGAGGCACTTGTCAAGTAATTAACGATAAATCTGTCATTAAAAGTGGCTTTTAATTAGCGACCCAGTACAGATTCTCTGTTGTGTTGTATTGTTAAACACTAACAGTAAATCACTGACAAGACCCAATTAAAAACTAGATCGTGTAAGCAGCCTGCCTGGGTAAATACTGAATAGAGAAATGAACTGCCCTTCAGCATTATTTATTATTTCCTCTTTTTATGATGTGGAGCGAAACAGCGTGTGATAGCTGCTTGGACACACGCATCCACACAGACACAGAAACTGCAGTATTTGGGCATTAAAGGGGATTACAGAACAGGCTGGAGTTAATGAGCTCATAATTACTGCTAATTCCATGTGCCACCAGGACCAGAGCAGGCCAGAGGTCTGAGCTAAAGGTGCTATACATGTGTGTGTGTGTGTGTACTGGTGTGTGAGAGACTATGAAGGGAAATAGGAGGTCATATCCCTAAATGGCCATTACAGAAGAGAAACCCTTTTATGCCTTTGACAGGCACAAAGCTGACAGCAATGGCCTGAGGGGTTAAGACCGACACACACACACACACACCAGATGTATTAAGCAGCCAGTGTTGCCTGACTGGAGCTTGAATTAGCTTTCAGATGTGCGTGGTGGTAGCTAGTAAAGTCACTGATCCACTGATGGTTGCGCTAAGCCAGCCAGGGTGTGTGTTACTGGCTCCAAGGTGTGTCTGTGTATAAAAGATTATTGAGGTACATCAATATTTTACAGTCAGCAAGGATGTTATTCATTCAGTTTATGTTTCTTTGTCATTTGTTTGAAGGATTAGAAAGTTATGGACCTGGAAAGTTATGGGGTGTGACTCAGATTGACCTTTGGACTTGATCCAAATCTGAATCTGAATCTTGATATACCAATTTTTTTTTTTTTTGAAAGATTCTATATCATTGTGATATAAAGCAAATTAATCAAATGAATCCAAATCCAGACATCCTTCTGGACCCAGACACTCAATTCATGAATGATTTGGAGAGGTTTTTGAGCCTTGGCGAGGGTAGGCAGTCTCAGACTGCTATTGTTTTTCCTTGCAAAAATGAGGGACAAATTCTACAAATGCTTGGACTTTGCAGATGGAAAAGGCTCAGAAAAGGCAATTGGATGCATCAGAAATCCTGGCCGATGATTTTTTTTTTCCTTCTTTTTTCTGAGTGTGGGGGAGGTGGAGATAGATGGACAGACACAATTTAAAAAAGGGGGGAATTGCTTCAGCAAAATTCTCCTCAGACAGCATCTCTGTATCTCTTCTCTCCTCATTACCTCCCCAGTATGGATAAAGTTTGCTCAGAGTTCAACACGCTGCATTTGAGAGTTGAGTTGGCTCTGCACTATTTCAATCCGGTGAAATAAAACAGGACAGTGGAAGGCTTCAGCCTTCACATGAGGCACGCCGAGTGAAAAATTTCTCCTGAAATAAGAAAAAAAAAAAAAAATCCTGACTGCTGATCATGTTGAAACGGACAGGGCCATCTTGAGCTCCTCGTGCTGTCAGCCCCAAAAAGGAAAAGAGTAGGAGCCAGGAGAAGTGTGAAGATGATTCCTTGAAAGGCAAAAATCTTCTTTTTTGTCAACTCTGTTCCATTTATCATCTTCTTAGACTGCCTACACAGGGTTAAAAAAAAATTAACATTGCTGGCCCTGTGTAGCTTTAGGGATTTGAACGCAGTGCTTGACTTAAGTGAAACACATTTTATATAACTGCTCAGCAAGAATGGGGTAAGTTTAAAGAAATTCTCCCCAAAGTGTTCTTATGTTTCTCATGTAGAGAGCAGAGCAAATTGAGTCAAAGAGTATTTAATAAAAGAATATTGAAGGTGAACAGCAGAGCTCTCCTGTGACCCAATAACCTCTGACCTCCAAAATCCTTCGCTTCTTCACAAGAGAACAGGAAGCAGAAGAGGGACAGCACTCCTGGGATAAGGTGGAATGGCCTTTTAAATCACCTTCATAAGTAGTTCAGTCTGGGGTGCAGTGTGGAGCACTTCCCAGCCCCGACTCAATGGCTGAGAACCAGGGAGGAGTTCACAAGGGGAACCCCGGCACGCAGAGGCCCAGGACAGGGGTTGGATCCTGGGGTAGAATTACCTCTGGCCTCCCTCCAGACATGTCAGCTGACTTAACGGCTGTGTGAAATAACGGCGCACGGAGGATGTTTTGGTTTGAAAGAGGGAGACTAGCGAGAGGACGGCAACGGAGGAAGAGAATGAGAGGGAGGTTCTACATTTGAATGAAGCACGCTTCTTACAGGTTGCTCTTAACTTGAAGCAGCTGTGCTAAAGATGGTGCCATAAGCATGCAAAAGCATGTCCACTGGCAACTGTCTGCTGATCAACAGAATACAGTCAAGTAACACAGCATGCAGCAACTTAAAGCAGGCAACAGACAGCGAGAAGGGCTGAGCAGAAAACACACAGTCAATTCAAACCTGCCAAAACAAAGACAGCACTGACAACAAAATAGTGAAATATGATACAGTTAACTGCTAATCATTGGGTCTTAGAAAAGGACAACACTGCATAAAAAACAACCACTGACATCAGTTGAGAAACCACACAGTGAACGTTTGGTATTCAATTACAGAAAGGGTGAAAAGATCAAATGTCGACAAGCACTACCTAATATGTTAAACTATCTTGCTACAACAAACATCGTGCATACAGTACTGCAGAAAAGTCTTGAGTCACCTTTCATTTCCTCATATTTTGCTCGGAAAATGGGAAAGAGCTGCAGTGATTTACTGAAACATGCAAACTTATATATAGTATAGTATGACCACCTTTATTCCTCAATACAGCCTGGACTCTCTGAGGCAGCTTTCTTGTCATTTCTATAAGCAGTCCTCAGGAATAGTTCTCCAGGCTTCTTGAAGGACATTCAAAGCTCTACTTTGGATGTTGGCTGCCTTTTGTTTCGTTCTCTGTCAAGATGATCCCGCACTGCTTCAATAATGTTGAGGCCTGGAGAGGCCAATTCATGACTGATAGTGCTCCACTGTGTGTTTTTCTATCCAGATATGTTTTTACTGCATTGGCAGCGTGTTTGGGATCATTGTCATACTGAAAAATGAAGCCGCTGCCAATCAAGACTCTTTCCAGATGGTATTGCATGGCGCATCAAAATCTGACTGTACTTTTCTGCGTTCGTAATTCCATCAATTTTTGACAAGACCCCCAACACCACTGGCTGAAATGCAGCCCCAATCCAAGGCAGAGCCTCCATCAAGTTTTGCAGATGGCTGTAGACACTCTCTGTTGTACCTCTCTCCTGTTCTCCGTACATATTGAAAAGCATCTGAACCAAAACATGAAATCTGGATTCATTGCTCCACAGGACCTGTTGTCACTGATTTTCAGTCCAGCTCTTGTGTTATTTGGCACACCTCAGCCTTTTCTCCTTTTCCCTTTCTTAAGAATGGACACCCTTCTACTGAGACCATTTCTGATGAGGCTTTAACGATCAACTGAAGGGCCAGATGCATTAATCAGGTCCTGTGTCAGGTCTTTGCTGGATTTCTTCCTCTTTCTTAAGGACATGACTCTGAGATACTGTTTATCTGCTGTACATTGTTTTTTTCGGCCTGCAACTTCTGCTTTTGTCCGCCACATGTCAGAGTTTTTAAGGACACACTGCACAGCATGTGCCAGGTTTTTGGTATTTATCATAGATTTAACTAAAGAAATGTAAACAAATTATGTGTTTTTGTAACAGGCTGCTAGTAACAAAGTGCCTAAATACATATTTCAATTTAAAATTGGCTCTTTACTAAGCTGTCTGTTATGTGTAGAGACAACACTGGTTCATCCCTTGAGTTAGGTGCATTTTATATGCTTGAATAATTCATAGGTCAGTCTTAAGTGGCTTAGAAAACAAAAAAACATTCCTCTGAAAATGGTCAAGATTGAAAGTGAGTGAAAAAGCAGCCGATGTCCAAAGGAAAAAACTGCAAAAAGCCTGAAGAAATATTGCTCAAGACTACTTAAAAAAAAAAAAAGTCTAAGAAATTCTGGCTTGATCGAAGACAAATATAAAGAATGGGAGTGGCTTCAAGATGTTTGCACAGTCACGCACATACAGCAGACGGAGGAACTACGATGTCAGCGTCATATGAGTCGCTGCTCAAGTGAAAACAGGCTGTGGCTCAACATGGCTACCCATTGCCTCAGCCAGAACAACTCATACAGCTTCCCAAGTAAAATTTCAGAGTCCCCCTACACAAGAAACTATCATATTTAAAATAGATTCTTCCTCCTCTGCCAACATTGTCACAACCAGTTCTGTGTCATCAGATAAAGGTTGAAGCGCTCTTCAAGTTTATCAATTAATTCCATAAGTTGAATATTTTTGATTCAGTGGATCGTGGGCTCATGGTACTTGAGAGAATAGAATCTCTTTTCTCAGTTGTGGAGTAAAGAAATATATATTGAAACTGAAATATTAACAGAAAACAGGAAAGCAGAAAACAGAAAGAAAGAGAGCAAAAAGTAAATCAAATATGGTTACATAATTCACATTTAAATCAAATCAAGCTACACAAAGAAACTACAACTTAACCAAGAACACCACAGAGCACCTGCTAAAGGTTGTACAAACACTACCTGAACAGAAAAGAATGAAAGGCCCATTGACTCGAGGGGAGATACTCTTTCACTTCTGCTGGCTGAGATAAAGCAGACAGCTATTAAAACACACACGCACGCACGCACACACACATTACTCCCATGCTGTTAAGGGGACAGACCTGTCATTGTACAACCCCGTTTCCAAAAAAAGTTGGGACGTTGTGTGAAATGTAAATAAAAACAAAACACTATGATTAGCAAATTACTTAAATACCGTGCTTACTGAAAATAGCACCAATTCTACATGTCTAGTGTTGAAACCAAATATTTAATTATTTCTAAAGAATATGTGTTAATTTTGAATTTGATACCAGCAACAATTTTTTTTTTTAAAGTTTGAAACAGGAGTATGTTTACCAATGTGATGAACTGTTTCTTCTTTCAGTAATAAATGCTATAATATGAATAACAAAGTGCGCTCTCATCGTAGCTTGCCACAGGACTTTAGCCGCTCAGCAGCTGGGGTCCTCCTTTGTCTTATGGTTCATGTCATAATGGGACAATGTTTTTTTCAGTGGGTGAGAGGTCTGGACCGCACGCAGGCCAGTTTAGCACCAGGACCTTTGTACTCCAAAGTCATGCTGCTGTAATATGTGAAACTGTGGTTCAGTATGGTCTTGCCGAAATAAGGAAGACCTGTGTTCTCTGTAAGTCATGTGATGCCACAAAACAAATTCAGATTTTGACTTGTTAGGGGTGACATGGCGGTGCGGTGTGGTGGTTAGCACTGCGGCCTCACAGCAAGCAGGTCACGGGTTTGAATCCATCAGCTGGCTGGGGCCTCTCTCTGTGGAGTTTGCGTGTTCTCTGGATGGATTTTTTAGGCAACAGGACTATATTCCACTTGGATACAGTCCAACTCTACTCTTAAATGAATTTGGGCCCAGAGAAGGCAGCTCTTTAACCTAATTAGTTGAAAGGTTCAACTTTGTGGTGCATGTTTTTTTAAGCATTAAACAAATTTTCTAGATTTTTGTTTCCCTGTTGAATAATTTGAAACATGTTGCTGCCATCAGATTACAAATGCCATTAATCATCCAACCATCTTTTACCTAATTCAGGGTTGTGGGGAACACACACTTTTCAACTGATGCCTCTGTACAAACATCACTTTCATACAGAGTTTAAATGATCTGCAAATTGCTGCATTCTGTTGTAGTCAGATTTTATAGTGTCACAACTTCTTTAGGAACTGGCTTCTGTGTGTATTTGTGCATACGCGAAAACATGTGGTAGTGACCAATGGGCCTCAGGGCGCACCCTGCAAGAACCCGCACCCATCACCTGCTGTCAACTTATAACACACATGCACTCTGGTCATGCCACTTAAAGTTGTTACAGTGAACTCGGGACGCATTCCTTGCCCCACGGGCCACTCAAAACACACATTTCACATTCCAGCGAGTGTATTCTGAGGTCCCACTCCCTAATCCTCCACCATATGCAGACGCACATATGCATACCACTGCACGAGTGCGCAGACATACACAGGCATAAAATGACAGGTCAAGAGGTTTCATTAAAACTATAATCAGCAGCCTGATGTTCATCGCCCCAATGCAAACCAGAGGAACCACCTAACTTTCCACTGAACTCAGAAAAAACCCTGACAGTTTCAAAACAAGACGCTGAGTTTTTTTTTCCCTCTTCATTATCAAGCAGAAGCGACATCTTAAAGTTAATGCTCTCCGTGCTGGTTATACAGCTTGTCTCTAAGGTGCACATGTTATCTGGCTACAGGTTCTTCTTTGGCTTTGAAGTAACAGAGAAACTCACTAAACCACAGGAGGGCCCACCTCATGAAAATACAAGCTCTGTTTGTGAACACTGGCTCCTGTGTGTACAATAAAAAAAAAAAAAGCGTATGTGGATGTCTTACAAACACAGGTTACAAGCATCTGTTGTTTCGCTCACAGGTCTTCCTAATGACCTCTTAGGCAGGGAAAGTAAACTCATTCACACATCACGAGTCAGTGGCTGCATGAAAAGACTCAGGCTGTGTGTGTGTGTGTGTGTGTGTGTGTGTGTGTGTGTGTGTGTGTGTGTGTGTGTGTGTGTGTGTGTGTGTGTGGTTTTTCCTCTTTCATCCATGCCCCAAGATTTTAGACCACTGCAAATTAGACCATTTATGAATACAGCTGAAATCCATGAATGGTGAAGACCTTAAAGTTTCTTGAACATTACAGATGGGTAAAGTGCCACTGGTTTGTCTGGTTGAATCAGAAGGTCTGTGTGTGTGTCCAGTAGAAGAGAATGAAATATTTTTAGTTTCTCTGCAAATGGTAACACCCTAAAAAACAATGAGTGTTACATGGATGGACCTGTTTGTGAGTTTAAGAGTATTAACTTCTGTTCATTCATTATGATTCATGTGGGTGTAAAGCTGCTGCTTCTAAGTTTTCCCGTGTTTGAGTCAGCAAAGTGTGTTTCCAAAACAACTTAATCCAACTTGCATAATAGAGTCCTTAAGTTCAGAACAATCACAAAATTTTGTTTGTGTGTAATGAAAACAGGGTCGTTTGAAGGCAAAAATCCAAAACTTTATACACCAATGTTGTCATGTACTGAAAGTGTTCTTAACAGGAGCGTAAATGGAAAAAAATGTTATAAATCAGAGTCCGACCGATTTATCAGCGTGCCGATATTATCAGCCGACATTGGCTATCGGTATCGGCATTCATAATAGCTGATGAATGAAAACTGAAAAAGTAAAGAAGACATGGGAGAAACATCTTTGATCCATGAAAGGTGAAATGAGTGTTGACTACGGATACTTTGTCCATCATCTCTGCAACTTCCCTGCCGACAACATGTATTTGGAACACCACAAACACCACAAACACCAGCTGATCCAAGCAATCCGAGCAGAGCGTAAATGTGTAAATAATACACACAAAAAAAAAATGTTATGGAAATCTGTTTCATGTGTCTGAAACAAAAAAATATCAGCCAACATAATAGTGATATCAGATTCTTAAATCACCAGATATCAGTCTTAAAAATTCTATAGCTCTAATTTAATCTAAAATATGAAAGTTGAAAGGCATTGGCAATTCAGCATTTCCCATAAGTATGGTAACTTTGCAGTTTACTTCATGAAGGTGGCTGTAATTGAAAACCTTACAGATTTAATTTTTAATTTCTATGCTGCACCGCTAAAGTGTGGATTATACTTGGCTGCAGAATTACACAGAGACAGATGCTGACACCAGGGATGCATGGTTGTTCTTAGTCCACTACTTTTTAGCTTACTTTGACTACAGATTGAGGAAGAAAGTGCAATCGGTTCCCTTGTAATGTGGTTGCTGTATGATAAGTCTTCACATTTACGTCACACCCTCTGATGACTAAATTTGTCGCTCAGACCCCCGTGAACTTGCAGATGTGGAAAGTGTAATGTTGGCTCGACGACGCAGTTGGCACCAAACTCTTAAAGCATTTCACCAATCACGCGTGCTGCTTTGCCAGAGACTAAACCACCCCACTGCAGCTAACTGACATCATCTATGACAAGAGTCTGACCTGCAACACAGTCACATATGTTCCATTTTTATTTGATTAAACTAAACTGGGAGGATTTGAGTGTGATACACACTAATGAATGTGAGTTGTTTGCTTGAGTTTGGGAACCAGGGGGTGGGACACGCTGAGAAAGCCATTTGTATAGTTTTCAGATGACACCACACTCAAAAACACACAAAGTGACACTAAGTTGATGTTGGATTGACTTCAATATGACTAACAGAGTTGAGCAAATCTTTGTGTTGGCTGGAAGTGGTCAGCTAATGGTGCATGTTTAATGTTTGTCCGCACACACCCACCCACACACCCACACACACACACACACACAGACACGCTGACACCCACACCCTGGCATATGCATACATAGACTCACACTAATACCGCCTCTGGCTTCGATCATATAGTTTGGTGACTGCCTGAAAGCTTTAAGTGTGTGCCTGTCAGTTTCTATGTATTTGTAGGTTTATCATTCTTTTGACAGCCAGTCTGCCTAAGCACACATGCCCAAGTCAAACGCACAGATAAAAACCTGCTAGATGGTCCAGTGGGACTCTGTGTGTGTGTGTGTCTGAATGATGAAAGCATTTGTGTCTGTTATGTGTGTATGTGTGCAACTGAAGCCCTGATATAAGGCCACTCTAATGCTCTAATGGGTTTACATAAAGGTTCAATAGAAGCTCTAGGGGTCAACTGACCAAAAGAGCAAAGTCGACCTCCATTACCCCCCACCTTCACACACAGCCACACACAAATAGAATCAATACCATGAGAGCATCTTGCCTAATGTGTCTGTGACACAAGTCAACTTCAGGGTTATAATAATAATTCTAAATATGTCACACCTGTGTGTCTTCTTTTGAATAAGTGCAGGTCTCTCCACATCCCTTTATTCACCATCAACAGCCTGCAGATATCAAGTGGCCTATATTAGCCCACACATTCAGACATACTCTAAAGCTAATTCTCACATGGTGTGGGCATAAAGATGATTTGGAGGAGGCTTGCTGATTTTCACCCAATCACAGCAGATATACTGAGAAAGCGTCGGCGCAGAATGTAGGTCAGCTGTTCTGTAGAATGCGGTCCAGTCCAGTCCCGCAGCGGATCAATACGAACACACCCACCCACTCACATACATGCATACCTGCCACTGCTGAGTGAGCCACGGAACACCAAAAACCAACTGTCATCGCATGCATAATAAAACAACAGACCGTAAAATGCACACTTAAGGCCAGCACGCACTTGACGCGCGTACACAACAATGCTGCATACGCATCCACTCTCCAGCACTCTAATTAGATGATTTGCAGCAAGTTTCGACAGATATGGATTTCATTTAGGTTGCAGCAGCAACCAGAGTTTAGATTCTGCCGCTGGTAATCTGTAGGTCTGCGATAAAAGGCAGTGCTGATTCAACATATGGCTTTGCGCATTGAGGTATGCCTATAGACTGTACGGTAAAGTGGCAGTTCCATCTGCACGATGATCAAAGCCCATTCTTTACTTGGCGTCTAGACTGATACATACTATCCCAGAACAGCCCCAGCGCATGCTGTTCACCATGCAGCTGTTGGAGTTTTATCAATGAGACATGCTGCTGATTTTTACGCACAGGCTCTGCCGGAGCCTCTGCAATACGTTAACAACGATCAAACAAAACGAGTTTGTGTTATTAACGAATAAACACATACGCACACACGTGTGTGTCAATTAGCTTCTCATCCGGCATCCCCAGTCACATGCAGATTCTACTCTCATTTATTACCTTGACAGAAAGTGCATTGTCCTCCCTGCGCGCTGCGGAGCCGGGAGCTGCAGCATTTTCCCGTTTAGCACGCGTCCGCTCATTCTACTACTGTCCAGCTTTCACGCCGCTTTGTTCCGGTTAAACATATCCCGCTGCCAAATCTCTGAGGCAAAAAAGAAAGAATCCACCCGGTGCTTTCCGCCGCTGATAACCGGGGAACCGCCTGTAAGAGTCAGCAGCGTTGACTGACTGACCCACTCCCGCAGTGCTCCCACTCACAGACAGACACACACACACTCACTCCCCCCTCACGGAGCGAGGGAGGCGATGAGCAAGGGAGGGAGGCACGGATAGGAAGGCAACACCCCAATTCCTCCTCCTCCGGCCCCCGTTTCACTGATCGCGCCCAGCTGCGCCTTTTCCAAAAGCGCAGAGGTTTAAACACGCATTGAGCCACAGGATAAGCACGGAGTCATCAAATTCCCTCAAGCGACATGTCGAAGACGTTTTCATACTCTTAAAACTCTAATCAGCGCACAATACCCAAATCCCTGATTCCAGTCCAACAGCAAGTCTCTGCAACAATGAACACTGAATCTATTTTCACGTTTTAATAACTAAAAAGTCTTTGATCCTTAAAAGTATAGGACTTCCTAGAAAATGTAGTGGAGCAGCAGTATTAAGTTGCACATGCAGGATATCTACGGTAGTACTGCCTTAAACTTCAGCACAGTGCATTTACTCCAGCACTGTGCTGAAGTTTAAGCACTGTGCTTAAACTTCAGCACAGTGCTGGAGTAAATGCACTTAAATAGTTTCCACTTTTTTTTTTTTGGTTAGTGAAACATCGCAGCAGCACTCAAAAGATCTATAATCAGGAGGTTACACCACATATTTATAGGCCTGGGTGTCTTTTAGAAATGTAAACAAAAATAGGGATTTTTGATTAGCATCTCCTAACAGTCACTCCTTGTCTAGAAGAAATAGTGGCACAGATAATCTTCAGTCAAGCTGTAATGAAGCGGAGAGTGTAAATGACCTTAGTCTTTCTATTGTAGCATAGTGTGTATTAGCTATTGGAGACTTTCAGAGGAATAGACTTGTATCATGTATCCACTCCCCATGGAGCCTTGCCCCCTCGCAGCATCCAGTGGTGTTTAAACACTTTAAGTACTGAGTGCACCCCAGTGAATAGATCTGTCTGTCTACTGTTCAATAAGTGAATGAAGGCCGAGAAGGAGAGAGACAGCCAGAGGAGAGGGAAAATGGAGACAATTAACAGTATATTTTCGGTAAAGTCAGGACACAGAAAATGTGTGAGTGGTAGAGAAAGAAAGGCACGAGTTAGAAATAGAGAGGAAAATCCCACACAGGGATAAAAAGAGAGAGCGAGAGAGAGATCATTAACACGCTCTTTTTAAGTGCAGCAGGGACAATGACAGGATTCTTCAGGGTCCTGCTCACCCGTACCACGCAGGGCCAGGTGGGCACACAGCGCTCATGTGTGTTGCAGAATCTGATTGGCACATTGGCATCCTGAACTGCAGGTGTGTGAAGCCACTGCCATCGTCGTTGCCTAGCGTTACTAATATAGAGAAAGGAAAACAGTTGCTATGTGTGCACGCACGCAAACACACACACACACACACACACACACACCCCAACACAACACTACTCCCACATTCAGCCTCTGCTTTTATTTATGTCAACTCTCATCCGAGTTTCTGGAAAGGTTACTTGGACAGCATTCCGTGTCCGTCTGGCCAGTTTTTAACTTCAGCCTCTGACTCATGTCCAGACATGCCCTCTGTCTCCCCCTCTGTTTATTTGCCTTTACTCATCAAACACTGTCTCCCCCCCCCTTTTTTTTTTACTGCTACCCCCCTTTCACCCACCGGCTAACAGCACAGTGCTTGTTTTCAAGATCCCTGTGTGTGTTGGTGCAGTAGGGCAGCATAATTAGGTAGTGATGCAACTATGTAATGACAGTATACAGGCAGGGTCATCCATACGACCCTGGGAACTGGTCACTCCTCTGCTGATGAAAGAGACAGCAGACCTGGGAAAACTCATCCCCCTTATCAGCCCAGGAACACACATGGACACACACAGAGGAAACATACAAATCTTGCTAGGCAATGCAGTGAATATAAACAAACATAAAAAATCCCTCACACACTTTGATCAAACTGAAGAACCCTTCTTTCTTGTATTGCACAGAGTTTTCTCTGTTATTTTATTTCAGCTTTCCTGCTCCTACCTGCCTTTGCTTTCCTCTTCCTGTCCACGCTCGAACACACACTCACACGTAATCATTGTCTGGCCAGTTTTCTTTAGTAATTACATTTCTTTACTATACCAACGCCTTTCAAATGAGTGTCATTTTAAGTATCTTAGCATAGTTTCCGGCATGGGTTTGAGGAATTTATAAGCACCGAGGCTTTAGCTCTTAGGCTGAGCTAAGAGGCCTAAAGTCCCTTTCAAGTATGACATACAGCAGATAACATAGCTGGCTTCATCAGTCTTTTAAAGTGACAGTATGCTGTCATTTAGACGTAGGACACTTGTACAATAAAGTTTTTAAAGGCATCGCTCAGACATACCTACTACAGTGATGGAGAGGCCCATTGCATGTTCATGATTTTTGGCATGTGCACAAGACACTGGTTGCACTTGTGGCCACAGGCAATATTGCCTCTACTGAAGGTTAACCACATATTTGAAGGTTTACTTTTCTCTCACCATTTTTACTAAGCCCAGGGTCATAGGAGGCTATAGGAGAATTGCCACCACCCCTTGTACATAAGCTCACATATCCTGAAAATGTATTGTATAGCAGATTAGAAAGAGTTAAGAGTTTAAAGAAAGACTGAAGAGAGACATGTGCAGTCGTGATCTTGCACATGCCTAGCTGCTAAAGTAATGCATGCAGTGCTACTCTGACAAAGGTAATGTAGAAACGCTTCAAGGTCTGACCTAGCAAAACTATTGTCGCAACTCTTCCTGGAAAGAAACCAGGATGTTCACTGGGACGTGACGAGACATGCTTAACTGACGTTAGACTGAAAGGTTTGAAGTGCACGACCTCCAGTTGGAAAAACAATCTCACCACAAGGTCCATGCAGTTCAGGAGCTTTTGGCCATATAGAATTTCTTCCTCTTCAGAAGTATAGCTCTTTTATAAACAATACAACAATATAACACCTCTGTTGACTGTGAGATATGTAAAAATGGCGTTCAAAAATTACTTTTTTTCTGAAGCACTCAGTTTGGAGTGAGATTGCTTCCTATTGTGTGGATGTAGGTTGAGAGTACTGCAGTCATAAGAAAATTTGTTGCGTATCGATACTGCTTCACCTCTGGGCTGACTTTTCACGCTGTCTTCCAGTAAGGTGGAATGGCTACAACTACATTCGTTTTCCAACATGGTGATAGAGTATGGCTTGTGAACGGTTCATATTTAGGCATATTTGACAAATTACTGACCAATACTTTGTATACCAGCCTACAACGTCAGTTTAGTTTTTTAAAAACTCCGTTAATTGTCTAAAACCTTATTGTGACACACTCACGGTTAACCAGCAGAGTCTGAAAGGCACTCTTGTGGTTAATTGTGGGACCTTCCATGTCAAGGCCACCAAAAGAACCTCATTAGGCACCTGCTTGGAGAGGACGCTGCTCCTGAGTTAGGAACAACATGAAGTGGAACTGTTCAAAAACCTGACTTCAAAGACGTTCTGCCTCTTAAGAGGCAGAAAAGAACGAGGGAGAAAAAAAAAAAACATCCTAAAGAATTCAAATGCAGCTCAAGACATTTCTGCAACCAGTTCAGCCCGAGTCTGCTAATGAGGGTAAGTTCAGTATTGGGAGAAGTGGTGCTTACTTGAAAGAGATTAAGATACGGCGTAATGTAGTGAACAGGAAGGGAGAATGATGGCAGGAGGGCAAAAATAAAAGTGTGTGACTAATGTCGAAACAACCCCAGAAAATAACACAGTGGGAGTCAATGGGAGGGAAGCAAGGCTAATTCTTATGCGCATTACCAACCCCCGTCACACCCTGCTGTTAAACTTCCAAGACCTGGTGTGTATATCACATGTATGCGTGTGAATGTGTGACTGCACTTGTAGTGTAGGTCTGAAACGCCAAAGCTCTCAATAAGCTTAACCGTGCATTTTCATTTACCCCCAATAGATTAACTCAGCATGTTCTTTACAGGCTCTGTGAATGTAAAGGGAGGGTATGAATGAGTTAGATAAAGGTTAGCAAGAGGGTGTGCATGCACGAGTGTGTGTGTGTGTGGATGGATGGAGGAGGGGATTGGGGGGTTACTGTGGGAACCAATCTTCTCAGGAATGAATCTGACAGTTTCCTCAAACTTTTTTTTTTTTATTTAAAAAAAAAACACTCATTTTTAAGTTACGAAGGAAACCAACATTTCATAACAAATGTTAAGGGTTTCAGAATGGCTCATGTTTCTACTGTCATCCCAAATTTAATGAAAGTAAATGGATTTTTTTTTCATGTGCTGCTCACTGCATTAAAAAAACAAAACAAAAAAAAGTTTTAAACAAAAACAAAATTCAACATTTATATCTGTTTCCATAAACAGCGTCCCTCTTACTCTTGATATTCCACAGAATATACCACCAATAGCTGAGGGAAAAATAGAAAAAGCGGCAGACAAAACAGGGAAGTTTACAAGAACATGAACATCTATACAAACTCTAAGCTTTCAGTCTAAACTTAGTTGTCAAGATTTTCCAGTGCTGACAAAAGTGGCAGACTAACTGGCACGGCCATTCCTAAATTCATGCTGATCCAAAAAATCAGTTTACATGTTACTGTTGCATCTATGACTAGACTTCATATAGAGAGCTAGAAAACGGCACTCAAGAAAATTCTTCCCAATAACATCTGCTAGTTATTATTATTATTATAATGACGGAATAACTGATTCTAAATAATCTCTGCTGCTGACTTAATGCAATACTCCAATGCTGTGCGCACCATAAGCATAATACCATTAATTTCCATTGTGTTGGAGTTGCGAGTGAAATCTCAATTAGTGAAGCAATAAGTGAAGTTTTTTGCATATTCCACAACTCTATTAAAAATGTTCCCAAAAAGTCTGAAAAGCAATGATTCGCTGGCTGAATCATATTATGTGGTTTAAAATCCGTGCTTGTTGTATTAGTATCATGTTCACCATCAGTCACTGTTTTCAGGTCACTAGCCCCTATTCATCTCTTCTGTAGGTCGAGTGCAACTCTATCATAAGAAATAAATTAAGTGAATTTAAAACACCTTCAGGAAGAGCGGGATTCATCTCTTTCCTTAAAGGAAATGAACTGGAATTGGTCAGTGGGTGAAACTGTGACACTTTGACCTCTGTAAGTTAAGAAGCTGAATGACTCACGCACAACCTCTGTTCTCATCATTTTCTTGTACTGTTGACATGGTAACACATCCCTCTGAACTATGTGGGGGTCCCACACACACACACACACACACACACACACACACACACACACACACACACACACACACACACACACACACACACAGAGGCCATCATAACCCCCTTCTCCATGCCCCCTTGTCCTTGCAGACTGCTGACCAAGTCCTTCGGTTCTCTTATGCTTTCCCGAAACCTGCCATAAGAGGAAGCCAAGGATTAGGAGGGATTATACCATCATATCTCCGTAGGGGGTTTACCAAGCGTCAGCATGGGGTGGGGGGTCCAGGCAACAGTAGCCCTGACAGTGGTTCTGGAGTTTGCTTTGGTGGAGGGTGGAAAAAGGGAAGTTACACAGCATGGCTGAAAAATATCTAGAGACACCTTGCTTTTCTTTTAGTCATTGACTTTTCCAATGTTTTCTTTCCTTCCAGGAAGAATGTGGGAATAATCTGTCTGAGCAATGCAAGTGTAGTTCCCAAGATCCAATCCAGAACATGTGTTTGTTGCTCAACAGTATGTTTCACAATAATGAAATGGCAAGTAGTCAAACTAAACATATCCACAGAGACCAACAGGAGTCCAAGTCCAGCATTCGACTGACAGCAGCCTATTGGACATTAATACCAGCATAAGTGTGTAATTGCACATGGATACGAGTAAATGTGTGAGAACAGAAAAGGAGAGCGGCGAAAAGAAAAATAGGTCAAAGCAAATACTTTCTTGAGCACCGGTGAAAGTCGGGCAGATGAACCAACAGCTACGAGAAAGTCTCATTCATTCAGTTTGCATTTGTTTGTTTAGTCTTAAAGGAAACAATGTTGTGTAGTGTAGGGCAATAAAAAAGGTTAATAATAAAACCATGAAGCTCAAACTGCCTCAGCAAACACAGAGAATACAAAAAGTTAAGGGCATTGTTCTCACTGAAATAGGAGGTGCCGGGGGGGGGGGGGGGTTCTAGGACTGCAAATCCCTCATGAAGCCCCATATGCTACTCTCTGTTAATTCTTTTAATGTGTTTGTGGGTTTGTGTGTGCCTATCTCTTTCTAAGTGTGCATATAAATAGATGTGCGGGTGGATGTGTATTTGTGCCATATTAACAGACAAACAGATTAATGTCATTATTGTTTGTCAGCAGTGTCCTGCTGTTACAGCTGGAGGTGGTTACATCACCCCAGAGAAAAACAGTCCTGGAGATGCGCAATACAGCTAAATGCAGATTCAGCTACTAGATATGAGTTAACTATAATTATCCTGTAGTAGAGTAAAGTGTGACTTTTGTGGTTAGAAATCGCCATATGATTTAAGCAATAATGGCAAAATGGCTCAGATTGATTCATAAATGGTGCTTTTGTGCTTCTCTGTGTGTGTTCTCAATAGTGTTTTAGGCACACGTGCTGGAACAAAGAAAGAGCGCACTCCACGGGGTCAAGTCCCCCTCCGTACTGACAGAAAAAGTAATTGATTACACGCCACACTGAGCAAACAGAACCAAAGGAGCATGGCACAGAGGCAGAGAGGCCCAGAGAAAAGCAGGTAGCGTAATTCAGAACAACGCACGCCCCGTCAACCTCCTCAACCACACCTCAATCTGCCTCTCATCAACTTTTCATGTGAACCTGCCTCTACAATACCAAACTCACACGATGAAAAGCAGAATATTAAAAACTACAGAAGTACAAATACATGCATATAAATCTGTACCCTCTACCTTATCACACACTGGAGACAACTATCTAACTCAGGAGGCACAGACGTATGGGCTGAATATTGATATCAGTTATTGAAAGATACAGGCAAATATAAGATGGCATTTACCAATATCAGCAGGCAATATTTGTCAATTGTGCGCCGGCTAAATGTTCAAAAAGCCTTCAAAATATTGTTCCTTTAAAATATTCCTTATACTTAATATTTGTTTGTTTCGCTGAAAAAAGAGGCAAGTCAATAATAATAAAAATATATTAATAATGGCATCAGATATTGGCCAAATTGTTTATCACTATCAGCCTAAAATTGGTGTGTCCCTCACTCCTCAGGCAGCCATTAGTCTTCATTCACTTATGTATGAAAAGCAGCAGAAGTTGCAGGATGCACAATAATGCCAACAAGTATCGAGTCTACATTCATTATTTTTGAGTTTCATTATTGATTCAAATGATTTTAATATTATATTAATGCAAACTTGACTCAACTTCACTATGATGAATTCCACAACTTCCAGAGAATACCCCAAATACCCCAAAAATGCCTTAAAAGCCACTCAAGTCCATTTTCGTTCCATTTTTCTGCCCATACACGCATCTCATCTTTAACACACCGTAGAGATGTGAACGTAAGTTTGCTCATGCCCTCAAAAAAAAATTACAGTTGTGTGTGTTTTCTCTGTTTTCCCCACTGTATTTCATAAGGTTGAAGTCATAACAGTATTTAGAGTGGGGGAAAGTGCTGTGTGGATTTTTTTTTGGGAGGGGTCTGTAACAGAACCTCAGTGTGAGTCACAGTGTAAAAGTTCTGGGTCTCAGCAAAAGGGAAGATCGACATGATTGTGATGAATATCGTGTGGTTGAGAGTGAATTAGTAACCTGTAACCGAAGTGAGGACCAAGTGCAGGAAGAAGAATTCATCACAATGTTCAGGTTGCATCTGTTTGGGCAAGCACGCGTGTAGGACACAGATTCCTGTTTTTGGCCAGTAGATGGAGACAGTGATCAACAAAATTGAGCTTGACCTACTGAAAGAAAAAAAAAATACTGAACTAACACACACACCCACACAAAGTACACATACGTACAGGAGTATGGCCTTCATTAACTACCCTTGTACACCCCAGCACCACAGGAGATAAGGTTTAGCGGCAATGACAAGGTCTATTGAGTTACACCTAATTAGAAATGTTTCAGGGCCAGATAATGACTCGTAAAGCTTCAGTAAGGCCAAACATTTAGTCGCCGTCACAAGGCTAAAGTAATCACTGATGATATCAAACCCTATTCCAGGCGTCACTGGTTTTCAAAACACATTACTTCTCTATTAAAACATTCCTGTTTGTGTTTCACTTCCCTGTACTGTGCTGAAGTGACAGTAAGAGAAACCAGCTCGCTGCTGTTGCTCTAGAAAGCACGCTGCACTAAATCAAAGCACCTACAGCAGCACGCTCAGACAGAAACGCTTCAGGGAGCTTTGTGTGTGTATGAGTGTGTGTGTGTGTGTGTGTGTGTTTTCGTCTGTCCTGCTCCACGACAAATGTTTTCATAATTCAGACGTTTAGTGCAGTGAACCAGCTTGTCTCCCAGTGTAACCATAGAGACTATGCATTTACTAATGGAAGGTCGCTTTCACCCAGAAGCTAAAGTGTCTGCACCCAGCAGGGCAGAAAACAGCACACACTCAACCAGTTGTTAACACGTGAGTATGTGCGTGTAGAGCCAATTATCACCACAATTAATGCTGTCCATCACAACAACATGATGTTCAGACATAGGCTGTACGCACACTCTTTGTTTCATTCACACTGTGCGAAATCACATGCACAGACAAAGAGCTATTACTAGTTTCTTTGCTCCAGCTCGTATAATTTCAAATAATTAGCAGAGAATTTAGCCCATTGCCCTTTGTGGTGTCGGTGGTTCTCTACACACTGGACTACTTTCTTGACTCTATTATAGATATGCAATGATATTTGGCATGCCTTTAAACAGCAACCCATCTTTGAATATGGAATATATGAGCGAAAAAAGTGAAAATCTATGGTTAGATTTACTACCTGTAATCAATATTTTTTTTAATTAAAAAAAAAATTACACAAACTCCAAACTTATATTACTGCCCAATGGCAATACATATACCCTGTGCTAAAATTAATTAAAATCAAAGAATTGATGCTTATTTCTTCTCTGGGCTGCATATTTGCAAACATATTGTTGCTCTCAATCATTTGCACGAGCAATTCTTTTATATTTGTATGAGGAAATTGTACACATGATGCAAATTTGCAGTAAAATAAAGCACTGCAACAATTAGACAAATCTGAAAGACTTTGAAATTAATAGACATAACAATGAAAACTGCAGCTCTAGCCATTAAAATTGTCACATATACACTGTACAGCTCTACAACTTACATAGGACTACACTTTTATTCTCTCTGAGCACACAAACACACATACTGTGAAGAATGATCCCCACCATGGTCAGCCCTCTCACTGTTTCCTTGTCAGAATGTGAGTGAGAGTGTGGGGGTTTTATACGGGGAGGGGGTTTGGCTCCAGATGTAAGTGGAGGCCCAGGCTAGAAAAGCACAGGAAATAGATAACTGACAAGGGATCATGAGTCAGGGTGTATGTGTGAGTACATGGGGTCCGGGCTCAGCCAGGTCACGGTATAGTCACGGTAAACTTACCTTTGTATGTGAATGTGACTCATGCCTGCAACTAAAGTGAGTCATAATGAGTCCGGCAATGAGTCACATGGTCATATGTTTAGGGCCAAAATGAGATTTCTGAGACATTGTTTCCTTCTATTTCACTTTCATTATCAAGAAGAGATGAGAGACACAATCCAAACAAATATGTGTTTACAATGCATAATATATAAGGGGAAATCCTGTGTATTATATGTGCCAAGAGGAGATATGGCAATGTAGTGTGACCTCTATATGACAGGGGCAGTGTCTTCATGTATAATGAATAAGTATGTGTAATAAATTATGAGCTAAGAGGGAGAAATGGAGCACTGGGGCGCTTAAAGTTGGAAGGGTGGAGGTAACGGCACAGAATGAGGGAACGGTAATACTGTTCTGCCCTCTAGTGGTAAAGACATATTAGGTTACAGTATAAAAACAGCAATGTCCATCTAAACATGGTCACCTGGACAGAGCTGCATGTACAGAATCAGCAGTCAAAGACAAACAGCTTAAAAAGCTCATTAACTTTGCCACAAAAAAGGTTTTAAGAAGCTTTTTCCCTCCTGAAAGTTATACTCCTGCCAACATCTTTGCTGTTCCCGAGGATTTCAATTCAGGATTATACAGATTAGTCAGTTATAAAAAATAATCATTAGTTTCAGCTCTAGAACCAAAACCTCTTTAAAATAATCTTAACCTACATTGAGACTACATTTCCAGCCCTTGTGCAGCTTTAGAGTTACAACACTGAATCATCACTATCGTATTTCATTCTGTCACACGTTCTATGTTAAACAGAAAGCACAAACAAAAAGGCTGTTTTCCCTTTTGTGTTTGCGAGCCTATTCTGTCATCACCGTCACCTCTGTTTCTCAATCTTTTTTTCTTCTAGTCCACCAACAATTGTTGCTTCTCTTTCAGCCTCCTCACACAAAGCATAACATAAACCTGTACAACCACTAATCAGCCATGACCAGATCCACAGTAACGCAATAAAGGGGATGTGAACTGTGTTGCAACTGATTTCCCGGTGACTGAGGGTGCATTTTTGTGGTTACTATAGAGATGTCAAACTGTGGCCAGGACAAGCTTTTTATTTTTTTTTTTAAGTTTGGTTGGATGAGCTCTGCAGGTCACACCCACACTGCCAGAATCACAGTTTACAATAAGATAATGTGTTTTTGTTCACGGTGCTTAGAGTTGGCCAGTGAAACATGGCACTGTGTCTACAGTTGAGTTCAAATTGCTGTGTCATATCTCCTCATACTGGGGCAAGAGCTGCAAGTTGTCCAAAACTAACCAAGAAAGTCCAAGGAACACAACTTAGGTCATTCTTTAGCAGACCGTCTAAACTTAATTTCTCCTCTTGGTGTACTGTGGGGAGTCTTCTGCACAACTGGTAAGGTAATGATCAATAAAGGTTTGGACATGAACAACAGCTGCCAGCGTGTTCTCTCCAATGACCGTTCCCTCTAATTCACCTGTCAAAGAAAAACGACTTCCCTTTATGGAGGCACAACACACAAGTCAATAAGTCAGGTCAGAATACTGTCGTTATTAATTATATCAGTGAAAAATCCCAAATGGATTCTCGTTAACCTCAGCTTGCCTGGGATTATTTCACTCTGGTCCATTATTTGGCAGATAACAACTGAAGATAGCAGCCCTCCTCTTGTAAAATGCTCAGTTTCTGCTGCCACAGAAACATGGAGAAAAGCCAGCTGTGGTCTCTGGTGCATCCTCTCAGGGACTGTTTCTCAGATCACAAATACTGTTTTCTGTTCAGTTCAATTAGAGAAGAAAAACAAAGTTTCAAATGCACAACCCGCTGGATTAAAACTGCTCCACGACACGGCAAACATCCTGATGAACAGTTCTGAAGCTGATGTTTTGTTCTATGATGTGATCTCACCACAAAATTAAATCATTTGTTCCAAAAAATCCATGGCTACTTCAAAACAAAAACTATTCTGACCATGACAGCTCTGGCTGTTCTCTCATTGGCTAGGCAGTTTTAGTGACCAGTTTTCCAAAGACATTTGCATTCTAGCTTTGCCAGTATGTTGCGGTGAGCCAGCGTTGTTAAGGGTCCTCCACATGGAAACCTGCTGGTGAAGCCAGTGGGCTTGCAGCTGAAAGACAGGATGATCTCTGTGAGGGGGCTCCATGCTGGTGACATCATTCTCGGATTGTGCCTTAGGGCTGCTTTCTGACTATAGCAGAGCCAACTGCACGATGGGGGCTACAGCTGACAATGTCATGACAGATACTATGAAGGGGGCTTGTGATTCATTACAGATGGGCTAATCAAGACTTTGTTGTGCTGGCAAACTAACACTAACTGCAGTCCTGACTTGTCTGTGGCTCTAGGGTTGTAACAGTTGGCAGGTGGCAGGATTCCCCTCACAAGAAATGCTGAGATCATTAATGTGTCCTGTTTTCTTAGTCAGGCCAATGCAGCATGGGTGATACCTTGCAGACTGGTGCTTAAATAGTGCTTTTCTACTCAGTTTGAGCACTCATTCATTCACACACATTCATACAAGTGCTTTTTTTCTATGCTTGAGCACTTTTAACCTAACATTCACGCCCTCACACACCGATGGTTGCATCAAGGGCAACTCGTGGTTCAGTATCCTGCCCAGCAGGCTGGAGGAGCCAGGTATTAGTAGACGACCCGCTCTACCTCCTGAGCTTAAGCCGCCCTGCTTCTGTTTTCCAAATAAAAGAAAAAATAACTCACCCATTGCCCAGATCGTCAATATCATCATCTTCTTCATCATCTTCATTTGGGCTCTTCCCGCCGAGGTCGCTGTCACTGAGGTAATCTCCCTTAAGGAGGGTTGGATCTGAGTCTTCCAGTGATTCAATGAGGTGGACACAAGATGTGTGGTTGATCCGGAGGGGCATGTCTGAGTGGGCGTTACCTGTGGACGGAGCATCACCAGCCTGGAGACGGGGGCTAGCTTGACCCTGACGCCACGACAGCGGAGAGGAGCGATTTGACAGACTGGAAACTGAGAAGGCGGCGGCTTCGTCGCTGTCGTAGCACACGGTCCCCTCCGCACAGCTATGGAAGTAGAAAAAGACAGTTTAGCGTTTTCAGGTGATGAAAATAATAATTATTCACAGCTACATGCCTCTTAAGGCAAAAAACCTTTAACAGGAAATGAATGTCTGTCTTTCATTTCCTCTTTTTTTCCCCCCCATCAGAACAATTCTTCTTTCTCTCCCCACACTTTATTCTCTGTGTATCTGTGCTCCACATTTGTACACATACCAGCAATATGTGAGTGCATGTGTTCTCACGTTCCTTTATGTTGCTCTGTGCCCCACACTAAGCTTAAAACCCCCCACAACACTATCACTTTAAGCAGGCACATATTTGTTTAAGTGTATAAATGTCAGCATCACTAAAATCACAATCGCATGCGTTTCCTGTGCCGAAGCATTGCAGCACATCACCGCTTAGCGCCTGCACTGACAGTGATGAGAATTAGCATATTAAAAGTTGCTAGCTTTCAAACTGTGTGACAGCACATGCATTCGCCTGCTACATTAAAATTAATCTTCTCTGCGTGATACAGAATCAGCCAATAATAAAGACAGTTTTGAATAAAAACGCTAATGTAAAACAGGCAGAAAGGAAGCAGAGAGAGACTGACAGAGGGCTGCGACTGATTTTTGCAGGCTTTATGTTTTTTTATGTTTATACAGTATATCAAGTAAAATATGTGTAAACAACACAATTTGCTTGCTCACTAATCCATTTGTTTAATTCATGCAGATCTTCCCTTCTAACTACTCATTATTCAGCGGATATGTGACATCACGCTCACCCGTGAAACTTCCATTTCTGGGATAACAGGGAGTGATTCAAGGTTATTACAGTGAAATAAAAGTATGAATGGCAAAGGAAATGTATTCCACCTGGGAACCATCTGCTGATTTACTCCTCATGTAGGGGACTCCCACTGAGGGACAGAGATAGGACGCATTGCAGGAGATTCGTGGACAGGCAGACGGGGAAGCTCTCAAGGACAAAGTGTGAGGACATGCCAAACGCAACCAAAAACCCAGACCAGGAAGCAGAGGAAGCTCCCTTGCAATTAATCAGAGCATCATTGCTTGTCTTTGTGTGTGTGTGTAAATGGAAGCCGTGAGTGTGCATCGGAAGGGTTTGCTTTGAGCTTTGAGCTAATCCTGCTTCTGTCCTATATTAACCAACTCAAACAGAGAGCAGAGCAGGTGGAAAATTACACATTAACTACTCACAATACTGATCTTAGAGCCTTCATGCAACCGCCACACCCCGAAACACAGCTGTCAATAATAATCCGCCCATTCTAACTGTTGCTGTTTTTGCTAACGGTTTCTGACCTGCTTTTTAAAATTTATTTTCCACTGTTTTCATTTCTAATGATGGAGTCCCGTGTGTGTGTGTGTGTGTGTGTGTGTGTGTGTGTGTGTGTGTGTGTGTGTGTGTGTGTGTGTGTGTGTGTGT
>JAVDPK010001775.1:160938-176090 GCA_034780415.1 Cichlasoma orientale | reverse complement strand
CACACACACACACACACACACACACACACACACACACACACACACACACACACACACACACACACACACACAAATGGACAGTACACACGCAGGGCTGCTGGGGCAAGGTCATCCATGCTGTGTTTTGGAGTTGTGCTGCAGGACGCAGGCTAGTGTGGAGTGAAAGAGAGTGGAGCAAAGATAAAGGTTTGATGATGAGCAGAAAATGACTTCCTTGCATCGAGTGAGATACGACGACCTGCTGCACTCCTCTTTCCGCGTCTCACTCATTGTATGATGCTATCTGGTCCTCCTACTGAGAGGGAGGGATGGAAAGAGAATGAGCAATAGAGAAACACACTCTTAGAGACTGTATGTGTGTGTGTGTGCGTGTATGAATGAATAATGGATGGTAGGTGCAGATTCAAACTCTGGTTTGACCTAATAACCACAAACTCGGTCATCGTTCTCACGGCGCACCCACAGCGGCTAAAACTTAGAATATGCAATGTGTCCCAGCACAACTGCTCATTTAACCTGAGCGCACGTGTGGTTGTGTGGATGGTTGAACACTACCTGCCCATGCCACCACCCACTCACTTTCCCTTCTCTCCTCCTGCACGTTGCCCCCGGTAACAGGGGGATGAGGTGGGGGGGCGGGGGGTGGAGGTGGATAGTGACCATCTGTCAGTGGCCCGGAGATCAATGAAACTAGAGGGGGAGGGGGGAGGGAAGGGGTGAGGGGGTTGGTGTGAGGCTAAATATGTGGCCCACTGTGACCGGAGCGTGGCTCAATAAGCAGCCGTTTTATTTACAGACTGGAAAACACACTCCCCACCAGTCCCACTCACACGGCCTTTATTAACGAATGGCTGATTTTGGCAGGCCTGCAGATAGAAGCGGTTTAGACTGCTGCACACAGTGATGCAGTAGGTGATACATATGCTTACTGGCATTGAAATATGCTGCTAATTTTAGAATAAGTTCCCATGCTAACAGGGTTGTTGCGGTAGAAACGTAAACACACAGAGCTCAGGGTATAATGATATGTTCATATAAATCTAGCGCACTGTGGCAGTGGGTCAAATGAGAGTAGGAGGAAACACTACAGTGCATGTTGACTAATGAATCAACAACACAACAATGTCAGCCCTATGGAAATGCTTACTTCAGCTGCTTTGTAGGAGCACACACTGCTTATACACACGCGCGCACACATGCATACACAAATACATACGGCAGAAATCGGTTTGGCACATTCGAACCAAGCATGTGTAACTGTTTACAGTGTTGCCAACAGGGGGGAAATTCACCACCTTCAGACCAAGGGCTGTCACTATTATATAGTGAAAAGCACTAAAAAGAAAAAAACAAAACACGCACACATACACACAGTATGGTGCGCTGCAATAGAGACGGAACTCATTTAAAATTCACTGTTGATGCTGGTGCTAGAGCCGGAGCTGGAAGAAAAGGTTTGGGTGTGGAAAGGAGAGAAGAGCGGAGATCTTTAGCATGTACGGTCACATGCTTGACTGTTTGTTTATGTATTTCAGTTTCCACCGAGTCAGTAATTACCTTCACATCATTGCAGCCAACTGTAAGTGAGAACAAATAAAATGAATAATAGAAAAACTGGGATAGAATTGACAGACTCACCCAGCATTTGGCTGAAGAGCAGTTGTTCCAGGTCTCCCAAGACTGTCACCACTAACTCTGGATCCACCTTTAGAAAGCTCTTGTCATCCTCTCCCTGTATCCCCTTCCTCTCTTTCTTTTCCTCCGCGGACAGAGCTGCAGGTTTTGCCTTCTCCCCTGGTTTCTTGCCATTAGTTCCAGTAGTCCCAGCTCCATTGGAGTTAGCTTTAGTTGGGTGATCAGCAGGGTCTGTATCCGCTGTTTGGCCTGCCTCAGAGGTTTTGCTAATTGGCTTGACCTCAGCATAAGGTCCCCGTGGTTTACCAGGTGCAGGGATTCGACTTGGCTTGCCTATATTAGAAGTCACAGAAGGGGAGCAGAACGATTTGGGTTTGCCCTGAAAGAGAGACTGTTCTGATTTTGAAAGTGTCCGGGACAGCGGTGGTCTCCCACCACCAGCTTGACCTGCCTTACTCTGGCCCGCTTTGTTGGTTCCAGAGCCAGCCCGGCTCGTGTCATCATTCCACCTGGTAGACTGGTACAGGTGCAGCTTTTTCTCAGCATCAGTGAGCACAGACAAGTTGTTGAGTGAACGCTGCTTGCGGAGCCCAGATGGATTGGGGATTGGGATGGGGATAGATCCGGCGGTGGGCCGGTAGACCTTGAGCTCTGACCCAGAGGGACGCGAAGGCCCCTGGGGCAGAGCAGAGGGCTTGGCTGGCTGTTTCCTAGACGCCATGGCCTGGGCTGAAGTATCCTGGCAGGAGACAGCAGCAGACCTGAGGTCCAGCTCTCTGGGCTTAGCCGTCATGCTAATGTTAGCCACATTAGCCTCCAGCATCCCTCCTGCAGAGAGCCAAGCAACAGCATCAGTGATACACTCTGAAACAGACACAAGGAAAAAACACAGAAAGACATGGAGGAAGAAAGGGGAAGAAAAAAAAGGTGTAAAAAGACAAAGAGTGTCTGGTCTAATTTCCCTCTTCACTCCAGGGTCAAGACAGCCAGACTCCCCGCAGTGAGAGACTGTGGCTTCACCCCTCTGTTGAAAATGATGAGTGGGTTAGTAGAGTACCAGCCTTACTCACTGCTGATAATCCATGGATATGCAGATCTGTGTCCAGTGCCTAAATCCACTCCCTCACAGTGTGTCTGCAGCTCCCAGAGCCACACAGATGACAATAGTGCTGCCAGAATATAACACAGCACTGACCAGTCTCGTTCTCCGTGTCCCCCTGTGCTTCTCTCGCTCTCGCTCTGTGCTTCCTCCTGTTCGCCAGGCAAGCAGCAGCCAACTGACAAGAGAAACAGTCGCAGCAGCAGCAGCGTCCCCCCACCTCCTTTTTTCTTTCCTCCCTCTAACTCGCCCTCACTCGCTGCCTTGCTCACTCTACCCCCGCTGGCTCATTCACCCTCCCTCTCTTTCTTCCTGCTCTTTCCATCCTTCTTTCCTTCTTGTTGTCTCTCTCTCCTCCCACTCGCTGATTCACTGCCTCTCTCTCTCTCTCTCTCTCCAACACACGCCGCATACGCTGTGTTATGCTGCACACCAGTGAGTGCAAACATAAGGGCTTGACGACAAATTACCAGCATTTCCTACAAACTCAGCTCTTCCTATTTCTGTGTTGCAATAAAAGGTTTCTTTTTTATAATCACGCTCTTCTTAGTGTGGAGGGGAGGTCCTCATTCACTTGCTGTTTCTTTTTTAAGCCATTTGTTCTTATTCTTCTCTTTCTTTTTGAAAAGAAAGAATGGAAAGCAAGACAGTGTATCTATATTTATATTAAGACAGGCACACGTACACACACAGACACACTTCTCCAAACCCTCAGCCATTATTCATAATCACATTAACTGTTTTATTCATCCATTCATATTTAGATTTTCCAATGTGCCCTCATCACCAGGGGCCCACCCGTGATTAAGCTGATTTAAATTCTCTGGGAAAAAAAAAGCTGTGACTGCAGGATCAGTCAAGGATAAGAGAATACACATTAGTCAGTCCCTAATATGCAACAACCCAGGCCACTAAACATGCTTCAATTAGTAGCTGACAGACCTCATCACATATGTAATCCCCCCCACCCGCCTCATACTGCCACACCACTCCATCGCTCTTTTTTCATTTCCTTTTATTCCTTTACTTCTTTCCAGTGTTGCCCCCACCCAGTTAAATTAGATGCACAGGCAATCAAGTTTTAAGGGTATAGATTCATCACATTCTAAATCCATCCCTCAGCACAACAATTACAATACCTCAGTGGTTCAAGCGAGCGCACGTGTGCACGCGTGGCTGATGTGAATGAATGTCGGTGTCTTTGTTTCTGTCTGTCTTCCTGCGTGTGTGTGTGTGTGTATGAGTGTACGTGTGTGTGTGGGTCCCTCTCTATGAGCGTGTCACATTGATGAGACAGGCCCAGAGAAGCCAAAGCTCCGGTCCTGGGACTTGGGTTGCTCTTGCATGTTTAGCTACACTGTGTGTCATTTGATCTCAGTAGACGCTGCATCTCAATCAAAGAAGGAAAAAGAGCCTCTTCTTCCTCATCCACCTTATCATTTTCTTGTTTAACAATCATCATCGTCATGTCCGATTGTTCACTTCAAACACCTGCTGAATCTATTCTTGTGATTTCTCGTAACGCAGAGGGCTCCCTGGATTTCTGATAAGACAGGAGCATAAATGGAGACAGAGAAATAATGTGATCTGTTTTAATTCCCATTACAGGTAATAATGACAACAGGTTATAAAATGAACTTCAAGTCCATCTAAACCCATTATCAATCAATATAGCTGTTTGCTGCATAATTTGTTTTCGCGTAGTAATGCATCCTGTCTTAAAACTGGTTTTGCAGCTGGTGCAGTGTTTAGGGTCTGGTTGTATTACCATTACTGTACTTCGATTTTCTGTAATATGTAGGCAGTAGTCCCTGCAGCTATGATGTTATCGGGCCTCAAAGTGCTGGAAGTAGTATTCAAACAAGCAGGCCGTTTTCTGTTATATTTGCATAAATCAGTTGACACTAAACCCGAGTGAAAACAAGCAGCGTCCTGTTTGCACACTTTCCAAGCTCAATATTAGAGCGGCGCTTTAAATAACGGCTCATTTTTCATCAGTAACCAAACTGGCGCCAACTGAACCTAAAACTGATGATGACAGGCTTTTAGTGTGTATGCTTGCCCCTAACCTAACAATTATTTGGCCTTGAATGAGTTTGTGTAATACAGGAGCTGAGTACACACAAAAATACAGGCATGCAATGCATGTTTTATTGTGAAAAGGCCAAAGCCATTAATTAGAAGCAGCTAGCTTTAATAAAGGGCCAATTTTGAGGTGGTTATTCCACGCTGAAGCCAGAGGTGCCTGGTGACAGTTATGGGGGCTCTGGGGGCAGGTAGCAGGCCAGCAGCGGGATTGAGGAATGTAATTTAAGGCTAATAGGTGTAATAGGTGCTGTACGTCAGCTCTTATACCTCCCCGATGAGGGATTAAGGATAGTCAAAAGTGAGTGACCACATACAAGGCAGGTCTGTGGTGCGTGGGGCAGAGATACGCGTCACTGCTCTTGAAAGCATATATATGCACAGGTAAATGTTGGCAGCACACAGCCACTTGTTTGTTCCAGTGCTGGTTTCTCTGGCTCCAAAGTCTAATCATCCTAATTTATGGCTGATGTAAACATACTGTATATTCTCTCCTTTTATATGCACTTAGTCTCTCTCTAACTCTACACATGCGCACACACACACACACACACACACACACACACACACACACACACACACACACACACACACACAGGATGCTGTCTGTGCAGCCTGACAAACTGACCTGAGCGATCTGGCCCGAGATCAAAGACCCTGGCAGTTTCAGAGGGTGATGAGCGCCAATGTTCAGCACTAGGCTACACATTCAGCACGGAGCAGACTCGTAGTATGATACAGAAGTGTGTGTATGGTGTGTGTGTGTGCACGTGGGCAGGCGGGCGCTGACCACAGTGCCTAAACCCTTGGGAAATTTCCTACGATAACAGGCAAACAGTTCAATTCCAATATAAAGAGACTTTTAAGCAAAGCTAAGTAAAGGCAAGAGAGACGGGTATGATGCAACGTGTGAAAGGATGGATTGAAAGCAGGGGGAAACAGAGAGATAGACACACAGACAGAGGGAAACTTAGTACTTTGCATGAGTATATTTGCCCTAGCATCTCTAAACAGTTTAGAACAGATCCACCACTATACTCCGACGGACGAGTCATGTGAAGCAGCCAGTGGGACACACACTCAGAGACACTGTGTGCCACATTATATGCATGTTTACAAGATCACCACCTTTGAAAGGAAAAATACTGCGAGCAAAGAGGAAAGCTCTGCAAATCTGGATGCAACTGCATATAACACAGATCCTTAAACCTTTAGAGGAATAGTTCCCATTCAGACTAAACAGATGGCATGTGTTCTCACTTCTCACCCACTCCCTGTTGTCACGCACTCCCTTTTGGTTCCTCTTGTTTTGAGTTTCTGTGTACGAGTAAAAATAAAAGTTGCTAGAAAAATGAAGCGCGCGAGAATGGAGTGGAGAAGTGACAAGAAAATGACGAGTGAGCGTGACTGAGAATAGAAGATGCAGATATAAGGAGCAAGTCAAAACAGGGGAGGCCTGATAACATGAAAGAAGCCTAGTAGATGGTATTAGTGGGGAAAAAGTAAATAAAAAACAAAAGTCAAATTATAACTCAGAAAGCAAGGCAATGAAGAAAGTGAGAAGAGGAGGAAGAGGATGGGTGAGGAAGGATCTCTGTGTGTTTGCCAGAGGAGCAAAGGAAGCGTGTAAGACAGAGAGGGGATATCCTGCTTCGCTGCCTCGCCACTCCTGCTACGTTTGCTTATGTCCGCTAACACGCTAATGCATGGGGTCCACAGGACACGAAGAAGAATACCAGACCATGACACACTCTTACACAAGGGACAGCTCACACTCACATACCGCACAAACACAATGACATGGCTATTAATGTCCTGTTTACACACAAAACAGTGAGACGGCAATCTGACTGATGCATACAGTGTGCGGCTTCCTAGCTGAACTGTGTGAATGAGGGAGTGAGCTTTTCACAATGACACCTCTTTAGTGGTCTTACGGAGCGCTGATGATGCACAGCATGAGTCACGGGCCTAAACATTTGGGAAATTCAGCTACCAGTGACAATAATGTGAGTGCATCAGTCAGTTAAGCCAGCAAAAACACTGTTCTCTCCCAGAGCGAATGCCAGACATTCGTCATGACTCCCACGGCAGTTGGGATATGAAAAACATCCACTGAACTGCAGAGAATATCTGCAGTGTGTGAAAAGCGAGAATTTGTGTGTTTTAAAAGGTATCACTCTTTGTAGACGCTCCCTCGTAGATGCCTCAATGTTGACATTCTCAGCACATTTCCCAGGGGTATCCCATAATGCTCTGCTGCTGAGAGTGGTTGCCTGGCTACAGCGTGGCGTGCATACAGCAGTAATGGATCATCGGTAGTGTTGCTGAAGTAACACGAACAGTAGTATTTGCATAAACAATTGCGTTTGTTTAAAGCATGCATCCTAAAGCCACAGTGTGTGTTTATATGCTGGTATGTAAGTGTGCTCTTGATTTCTCATGGGTTATTAATTAGATGCTCTTGTGACTTCATTCCTGCGTCCGTGGGCGTGTGCTCCAACACAGAGAGGTTACACACATGAATGACTTAACTTGACTCCCTGGGTTGGGAGTCACCCCACAGGTCAAGAAGCATCTTGTGTATGCGTTCATTCACCCGTTCCTCAATTCCCTCTTCTCCCTCCATTCTCTCCTCCTTCATCTCTTGCTCTGTAATGCAGCTGTGCATTACTGTGTGCCCCCCTGCATTGTGAGGAAATGACCCTGGGGGGATGAAGCAAAAGGAGAAGCAGACAGCAGGAGGTGGCTACTTGGACATAAACTGAAAACTGGGTTGGTTTTTTTTGCACAAAAATATTCGAAATCTTGTATGAATGTATGTTTCTATTGGCAACCATAAATCAAAACAAATGCCCTTCACCTGCGGTGACCCTCAAGGCTCAGTCCTTGGCCCCCTACTTGTTGACCTGTATATGCTTCCACTTATCTTTCAAAAACCTTGACAATGACACACAAATGGACCCAGATCTGTTCCTTATAGTCTCCCCTGTGTTTCTATGCAAATGCACTAAGCAAATACTGTACTGTGTCTTGAGATTTTCTTTATATTTTGCTGGGAAAATATAAAATAGGTGCAGTGAGAGCAGAGTTTGCGCAATTCTAACAAGCTTGAAAGTCAACATTTGTCATGACCACCATTATTCTTCACCACAGCATGAACTCTCTTAGGCAAGCTTTCTTGTAATTTCTTTAGGTCATCTTCGGGAATACTCTCCAGGCTTCTTGAAAGACATCCCAAAGCTCTCCTTTGGATGTTGGCTGCCTTTTGTTCTGATGATCCTACACTGCTTCAATAATGTTAAGGTCCGCGCTCCGGGGAGGCCAATCTATGACTAATAGTGTTCCATTATGTGTTTTTAAATTCAGGTATGCTTTTACTGCACTGGCAGTGTGTTTGGGATCGTTCTCATGCTGAAGCCATTGCCAATCAGATGCTGTCCAGATGGTATTCCATGATGGATCAAAATCTGACAGTATTTTTTCCCCAACACCACTGGCTGAAATGATGCCTCAAACCATGACAGAGTCTACAGATGGATTCATCACGCCATACGACCTGTTGCCACTGAATTTCAGTCCAGTTCGTGTGTAATTTGGCATCCCTCACACCATTTCTGATGAGGCTTTGGTGAACAGTATTGCATCTCTCAGGCCCTTTTTTTTTTTTGCTTAAGGACATGATTTTTAGACCCTGTTCACCTGTTAGTTTTTAGGCCTGCCACTTCTCCTTTTCCTCTCCACTTATCCAGTTTCCTCATATTTTTTAAGGACACACTGCACACCATGCTATGATATGCCAAGTTTCTGGCTAACAGCCCTTTTAGGAATCACCTCGTTGGTGCAAAAATACTATTTTATGCCTGTCTAACTGTTTTTTTTGACATTTTTCAACAATTCAACTAAAGAAATGAGAACAAATCATGTGCTTTTGCTCTTGACAATAACAATAACAGTACAATAACAATGTCGCAGGATTTCTTGCAATGAATCAAATAATAATCAATAAATTTGGCAGAAAACATTAAACGTTTGGGCTGCTGATCACATAAAAGTCAAAGCACTTTAAACAGCACTACATCCTGTTTTAAATGACTCTTGTAATGCAAATGCACAAAAAAGAAGAAAATCAGCATTTTATCCTCTTAGAATCACAGCCAGACTTAACTTTGACAAAAAGGTTTATCTTTGGTAAAACTGAATAATGCGTAGATGACTTCCTGAAAAGATTTTCAGACATTTAATACTACTCCAAAATTTTGTTGCTTGAGCTCAAAAAATTAAAAGCATAGCCCACATTACCAAAGGCTCTACATTGGTTGCCCGTAAGCTACAAAATTGATTTTAAAATTTTTATTACTTACTTACAAACCCATACACTGAGCTTGCCCTAAATATATTAGTGCTATGCTAAAGCAATATAACCCTCTAAGACCTCTTAGATCAATGGGAAGTGGATGGTACAGTAGTGGTGCTTCGAGCAAAATCAAAACAAGGAGAAGTGGCGTTTAGTCATGCAGGCCAGCTTTTTAAACCAAATGTCTCATGGTCTATGGAGTCCTGCACGACAACACTCAAAACCATTCCAAGAGATTTTAAAGAAATATTTTTAAACTGAAGGCCTTTGTCATTATACCACAACACTGGACAACACACATCTCGGCAGGTCAACGTTTGGGTCAAATATAGAGTAAGGCATGACATTAAACCATAAATAGTGATTTACTGCCTCACTCTGGGTGATGAGCGTGGATATAATCTAGTCCATTCTTATGTCTGCTCATCTTCCTAAAGCTACTAAACCACTCATCACTATCCAACGCCAACTCGGCATATGCCTCCCTGATTAGATTGGCCAAAGAGGATTACACACTGTCTAGTAGATGCACTCGGGGTTACCAAAATGCTATTCGCTTGACTGTCCAGGGGCATTAAAGGCATGGCAAGCATGACATCTATAAACGGCAAGCTGATTTCATACCTTCATTACTAAAGATTTCCCTGCCTTTTGCTAGTCTCAAATGAAAAGCACTGAGGGGTTTGCAAAATCTGCTTCTGTAAATGAGATAATCCCAAACTGAGGTATGAAGGACAACACTGACCTGCAGGAGGGTGAAATAGAGATATAACACATCTCTGTTTATGCTAATGGCGTCATGGTCCTGAGCCTTTGCGTTTCAGTTTGTGAGTATTTAGGTTCTGTTAGTGTCTTGTGGGTTTTCCTCAGCGTGCTTGTCTCCCCGTGTCTGTGTTTCTGTTTCCCTGTTTACACACTTCCTGTCTTATTTTAATAGTGTCTTGTTTCATGCGCATTGTGTTCAGTTTGGCTTCCCCTTGTCTCGTAAGTGTTATTTTGTCCACCTGTTTCCCCCAGCCATTTCCACTCTCCTCTAGTTACCCTGTGCGTGTATATCGCCTCAGTTTCCCTCTGCCCTTTGTCGCGTTGTCTCCTCTTGCTGGTGTGATGTTTCATGTCCTTCGTTACCTCCACGATGTTTGTAAGTGTCCGTACAGTATGCGTCAGTGTGTGTGTGCGCACGCGCAAGACAGAAACATTTTGTCCGTTGGGAATTTCAGGCCAGAACCTTGCTGGGACATGACAAATGACAACCAGCCCACATCACATTTATCTTTCAAAAGCCATCTGTGTACTGTCATGCATGCATACATCAGCTCACACACACACACGTACATAAGAAAACGCATGCCCAGATACACCTCTCTAGAGAGTGATAAGGTCACGAGGTCTGGGGTCTAATTGAAAGACCACATGGTTCTACAATCATATTAAACGCTCATGTCTTCATTAGGGTCTCAGATAAAAGATGTAGGAGCTGATCGTGTTACCCTGATACAATCTAATGCATATGGAGAAAATTACATTTAAGGAAAGCCACTCTAGGCGCTAAGGGCAACCACTACTACACCAGATAATAACTGGGCTTTATCATGTTCGCTCACACCGACAGATTGTAAAAATTTAACCAACATTTAATAATCTGTCTTTTCATCTCAGTGCACACACTTATTGTTTACGCTCTGTCCTCCTTACATAAAATGAAATTCATTAACCCACTGACCTCATTGGCCTTCTCCTTTCATCTCTCACCCCTCTCCCTCATTCTCTCTTCCTTCCCTACAAATTTTGCCTTCCACCCTGTTTCCCTCCCTTCCTCTGCTTCCTAAATTACAGTTATTACAGTGCCAGCCCACCATCCATGTAAATGCAGCTTCAGAGCCATCTAAGATAATTTTGTCCTGTTTCTAACGCCTGCTAGGCACCAATTAAAAGGCCAGAACTAGCCTCAAGACAGCCAGAAGCCTTTAAAGACCAGGGCTGGTCCACCACCAGTTCCCATCCCCCCGTCCACAACCAGATGGTTAAAGGTTCTATAAAGGTTTCATTTGCAAACAACTCTATTCTTGTGATGCAGTGTATGTTCAAACTGAGACTGCTGCCTTGAGCTTATAGTTCTCTCTGCCAAGCAGCCAAGTTGTACTTTACATCCATCTCTCCAGACTCATACACTACAAGTAATGAAGACAGTTAATGAAAGATCACCAATTCAGTATCTGTGAGATATGACTACAATCTTCCCTGAGTTATAAAGTTGAATAATGACTGGAAAAGTGCTTTTTTTTCCTTTTTTTTTTTGGATTATGATATCAACTTCTAATAATTCTATCCTTGAGTGAAATTATAAAGTCAATTTTTGCTCACTTTATAATTATTTTAAGGGATTCAAGAGATAAAACGTTTACAAGAATGGGATGGAGACACCTATGAACAGACAACACACAGCTGTTGCTGGAAATGAGGCATTAATATTAATAATGATAATAGATGACTGATTATAATATAATGTTTTCTGTGTGCAGGAAGTTTCGTTAGAATTGTAACAGTGGACACTGGAGTGTTTAGAAGTTCAAGAGAGAAAATGTGGCAGTTTTCTACAGTAAAGGGCGGCGGTTTCAGTCTTTTCTGTCTTCATCTCCTCTTATTTTCTCCAAGTCATCGACCAGAAAGCAAACGTGTTTATAAATAAAATAATAAAGCTGAGCTAAATGCATCACAGTGAACTGTAATAAAGTTCAGCATCTATAAAATTATATTAAAATGCAATCTGTGAGCTTTGGGTGGCATAATTATTTGAGTAAAAAGTCAACAACAGGAGCTGTATTTTGAGAGTCTGGTTTGCTCTCATACACGCTTTGGTCTAGCGTGTATGATTTTAGAGTATAAAAAAGGCAAAAATAGATTGTCCAGCAGAGCTTTATACTGTCATGTCTGGGCCCACTCAGCAATCATGAATGTGACATTGCTCATAGCTGCTTTACTTTAAAGGTTTAACTTCTTAATTAAATTCCATTGTTCTACATTGTCCCTAAACTTGGACATTACATATAGAAAGGGTTATAATTCCCACAGTGCTCACCTAATACACACTATATCTAAACCCAGTAAGACTGTGTCAATACTTACAGCTATTTCTGACTACACTGCACATATTTTAACATACATATAATAACTGAAAAAACAGTCAATCTTCTTTCTGTTCAGCTGACACCACATCAAAAAGAACGATTCACTAAGCCACTGAAGAAGTCATATCTCTGAAGCACGTCCACATTCTTAGACTCAGACTGACCACGACAATGCATGACTATAGCTGTGGGTACAGAGCAAACCATTACTCAAAATCCACAGGATCAGGACAGGGATGGGGTCATGCTGTGACTGCGGCTTTTTAGGTCAATGAAGTTTGAAAAGAGGAACTGTGAGAGGGAAGAATGGGTTGAAACTCCGCAACAGCTCTTGGATGAAAATGAAATCAGCGTGCATATAATGCTGCCTGGCAGCAAGTTAAAGAGTGCCCCATTTCATCCCATTACTGACCCACATCACCACTGTCATCGTCCTTCATCCTAACATCCTGAGCCCATCCCTCTTTCCCGTCTCTTCATCCAGGAACCACGGTACTCAGCAGAGCCCCAGGCTGAGACACGCACAGAAAATTACACCACCTACCTTCAGACATGGCTCCTGAGGACTGATGACTTGCAGCATGACAGACATACATTTGGACAAAGAATGGTTGTCCCTTAGTATTCACTGAGTCTATTCAGGTTCCACAATGAGACCCAAAGGTCAGCCACTGGCATGTTCTGTCTGACGCCATTTATGACTCCGTGGCAGTAAATACGTCTGGATGCCAGAAAGTACACATCATTCGTACCTGCCAGAAGTGCTCTTGGCGTCTTGGCGCCCTGATTTTGACTCGGCTGGCAAAACTAGATTAAGTTTTGTTCAGCTAAGGAAAGGAGAGGAGGTATGTGTTACTCCTGTGTGAGTGAGTCTAACCTGGTGTCAGGTCGTCACAGCAGACTTCTATGGATCCAGATGAGCAGTCACTCAGTTCATCCACAGATAAATCACTCTCTTGTATCTGCAGCCTGTCAACACATTACAAACACAGTCATCACACATCTGTTACTGAACATGCAAATCACGCCCATATCATTGATTACAATCAAATGCACAAGCTGCCGTGTATGACAGTAGAAGAAAAGGGGCGATGACTATCTCAATTATTTCCATAAAAGCAAATCATGTAAACAGAAAAATGAAGACACAGTTCAAAACACTGTGCACAATCCTATCGTTAAAGAAAAAAATGGAAACTTACAATCTTTTATCAGATGTTTTATTTCATATATTAGATGCTGTACAATGTTATTTCAAAATCATGAGAAACTGTGTGTGCATGGGAAAAAAATAGTATACTGTGTCAGCCCAGGGGCTAACAAGAAGACACTATAACAATCAGCTCTGCTCCAGAAAATCTCCAAGTGTGTGTGTGTGTGTGTGTGTGTGTGTGTGTGTGTGTGTGTGTGTGTGTGTGTGTGTGTTGCTGGGGCAAGTCTTTAGTGTAAAGATTTGTATGTGTATAGAAAATAATCATATGATAATTACAAGGGGAGGTCAGTGATTAGGGGCTCATAATGGAAGCCTTTATAAACTGTGTTTCAGTTGTGTTTGTGTGTGATGACAGATCCCTTACCTATGACTGAAGGGAGCCACAGCAACCATGTTGACTCTGGGTGTGTGTGTGTCTGTAGACGTAGCCTCCTGTTCCTGCACATCTACACCCTCCTTGGATGTCATTGGCATGGTAAAAGTGATAGATGGCAATGGCAAGGGAAGAGGAGAGGAAGCTGGACTGCTATCCTCAGGAGTCCCCATCTCCTCATCTGATTGGCTGGCGGAGTCACTGTGATCTCCGATGGCATGTTTGTTGCTTGACTGAATAAGTGTGGGCCGAATGTTACAGTTGCTCATTATGATGGACTGGGGTGCGTGGTTTTTTGGAGGCTCCTCTTCCCTCCCTGGTACTGCATCACGTATTGCTTTGGTTAGAGTGTTCGAGTTGTCTCCTCTGCTAAAATTGAGTGGTGGACGCAGGTTGCTGGCTCCATACGCTTGATTCTTATTTGCAAAGGTGCTTCTGTTGCGGTTGCCATCCTGGGGAAGTTGTAAGGGGATTTGAGCAGGGGTAGATCTTCCCAGGTCCAGCGTGTCTTTTGAGTGTGGGAGAGGTACTCGCCGCGGGGTCAGTGGGCTGCTGTAGGCAGAGCGTGACACCTGGGGAACAGGAAGAGCTCCTGTCCGCTGGAAAAACTGACTTTTCAGGCAGGCATCTCTCAGGAGGTCTGTGGAGGAAGGCCCAGGGATGCTGGAGTTTCGCGGGCAAAGTGACGGCGAGTGTGCAGGTGTGTGCGCAGGCGTGTGTTTAGGGGTCTGTTTTGAGGGCCTAGGCAGGTCACTAGCCCGGCGGCGGGGTTCTGTTTTAGGAGACGAGGGCAGCAGACTGCGGGGGAGGGGGATTCCTGACGAGGGAGGCCCACGGGGAACTGACTTCACATTGACTCCCCCACTCATACTGACCTAAACGAAAGAGAGAGCGACAACAAAAAGTTCAAAGGTTAGTTGAGTGCATATCCGCAATAGTGTGAGATCATTAACCATAATGTATAACCAAACCTTTTGGGAGGGCTTTAAGAGTTGAAGTTAAATTTCTACTAATCTAATCAGGTTGAGACTTTGCTGTTCCTTACACAGAGTCATGTAATGTGAATCAAGTACATATGACAAAATGAGTCACAGTAAACCACGAGGTGAACTTATTTTCAGCAAAGCACAGAGTTTCCAAGAAATCAAGTTTGCCTGCTGGGAGTTAAAAACACAAAAACAGCTATTTACACACACACACGCACACACACACACACACACACACACACACACACACACACACACCCACACACAAACACACAC
>JAVDPK010001775.1:100931-160838 GCA_034780415.1 Cichlasoma orientale | reverse complement strand
ACACACACACACACACACACACACACACACACACACACACACACACACACACACACACACACACACACACACCAATAATTACCAGCTTTTTATATGCTTATAGAGCATTATGTTAAAAAAACAAAAACAAATATTGTCCACCAAATTAACTCAAATACAAGATCGCACTTACCCCCCAGCACAATGCACACATAACAGCTTCAGAGGTGGTAAAGTATAATCCTCACCTGATCTGCTTTGACTTGAGATAGTCATAGGTTTTGTTACTCTCTTCTGTGTCACTTAGAATGACAGAAACCTTCCAAGAACTAAGTCTGCTTGAGAGTCTTTGTGCTCCCTTATGCAAACCAAAGCAAGTGCTGATCAACTGAAACATTTCAAATGATTTTTACTGCTCCGTGCTGCTCTGCTGGGAGGGGAAAGAGAGGTGGTGAGTTTGGGAGTAGGGCGGGGAGGGAGAGCAAAAAAAAAAAAAAAGAAAGAAAGAGGGAATACATAAAATATACATACAACATGAAGAATCACATCTTTCTTTTTTTTTTTTTTTAATTTAGGGCATTTATTCCTGATCTTTACTCTTAGGAATTCACACTGATGTGTTTAGTTTAGTAGTGTATTAAAGTATAATTTCAATAATGCATCAATACTTTTAAAGTATCAAATCTGTAGATGTACAATAGTTGAGATGGGATTTATATTCGTTAGTGCTGTCAAGGTTGATTCTGCAGCATCACAGTGATCCCAAACATACAGACAGTCATAAAGACACTCAGCCCTGCAACAGATGGTGCCCCACACACACCCACACACACACACACAGAGCTGTGAACTCAACCTCGTGGACTTAGTTTGGGATAAAGAAAATCTTTAAAAATTTATTGTTCACTGTTATTTATTATGTTGTTAGTGGATAATATATGGCAACACTTTTGAAAGCGTCCAAGATGTTATTTTAGTGCGTACAACATTTTCACAGTTCTGTACACATACTCGCTACTTTGTCAGGTGCACCCGTTCAACTCCTCATTAATGTAAATATCTAATATCTAATGTAGACATGGTCAACATGACCTTCTGAAGTTCAAGCTGAATGAAGAAGAAATGTGATTTAAGTGACTGCGAATGTGGCCCAACTGTTGATGCCATATGGGCTGGTCTAAGTATTTCAGAAATTGCTGATCTACTGGGATTTTCCCACACAACCATCTCTAGGGTTTACAGAGACTGGTCCAAAAAAGAGAAAATATCCAGTGAGCAGCAGCTCTCTGGGCAAAAATGCCTTGTTGATGCCAGAGGTCAGACGAAAATGACCAGAGTGTTTTGAGTTGGTAGGAAGGCAAAAGTAGTTCAAATAACCACTCAACCAAGGTATGCAAAAGAACATCTCTAAACGTGCAACAAGTCAAACCCGAAGCAGAGGGGCTACAGCAGCAGGAGACCACACCAGCGAATCCAACTCCTATCAGCTAAAAACAGGAAACTGGGACTACAATTCACACATGTGCTCCAGGATTGGACAATAAAATGATCCCTGGTTTGACGAGTCCCCATTTTTGCTACACCATTCGGATGGTAAAGTCAGAATTTGGCATAAACAACATGAATCCATCCTGCTTTGTATCAACTGTTCAGATTGCTGGTGGTGTAACAGTGTGGGGGATAATTTCTTGGCATACTTTGGACCCCTTAATACTAGCATACCACAGCCTACTCGAGTATTGCTACTGACCATGTCCATCCCTTTCTGACCTCTTCCAGCTGCACAGCGCACCATGTCATAAAGCTCAGATCATCTCAAACTGCTTTCTTGAGCATGACCGTGAACATGAGTTCACTGAACTCAAATGGCCTCTACAATCAATAGGCCAATAAGGCCCACAAATCTACAGCAACTGTGAGATGCTATGTCGTCAACATGGACCAAAATCTCTGAGGAATGTTTCCAGCACCTTGTTGAATCTATGCCTGGAAGAATTAAGATGGTTCTGAAGGCCAAAAGAGGTCCAGCTCAATACTAGCATGGTTTACCTAATAAAATGTCCAGTGAGTGCATATATTGACAATTTCATACAGGTACAAATTTGATGTAAATTCTCTTTCTAGTTAAACTTTGAAAAAGTTTAATCCAAATAAAACACACACACACACACACACACACACACACACACACACACACACTTAGAAATATACTACAGCTTTAATGCTTACCCTACTTGCACCATCTTAAATAGCAAAACTTTTGCTGCCAGAAGACTTTGTGGGAAGCTGTCTTTAGCGAAGCAGCGATGTATCAAATTAAGCCGTCAAAGTCACAAGGATAAAGTGCTGGATTATTTGACAGTGCATCTAATCACAGCAATGCACACAGTGTCATGTGGATCACTCAGACACACATTTCCAGCAGTCTGAGTAAAGCAGGGGAAAGGGTGACTGCTTCGGCTTAAAAAATCTTGTAAAGAAAAAGGACAGATTTCTGTAGGAGACCTTCCTTCCACCTACTTATAATACGAGACATACTAACACAAGAAACTGAGAAACGTGTGATATTTTGATTGATGCTAATGTAGGCCCGTACAGCAGCACGCAGCTGCAGTGATGCAGCAGTAGGTAAACAGAGACAGATGTGATCATCCATCCTCCTTTTCCCCTATTCCTCCCTAAAAGTTCCTCCCCCTCCTCATTCTCTCTTTCTGTGTGTGCCTTTCTCTCACACTCCTTCTCTTGGGAGGTCCAGGCATAAAACGAGCATCAGAATTTCTCTCTGTCTGCTATAGGTCCTGCTAGGATTTCCAGGAGCACAGGTGTGGACTGACTCCACGTCTATCTGTATGGAAATTGGATTTTCCCTGGAGACATACTGTACCGGGGTCATACCAGCACTTCCGAAGGCTACATAAGAACATAAAGGGGCTCAGCTGCTGATGGTGATGTTTGTGTGTGTGTATAAGAAAGAAAGAAAAAAAAGGGGAATTTCTGCTGACTGAAACCAACAGCTGTAAGTCAGTGAAAAAACTGTTTAATCTACTTTAGCTCTGATTCCTTCACAGATATGTTGTTATAAGATCTTTTAAAGCACAAACTTCTCATATGTCTTTGGTACAGATATGCTTCAAAGATTGTTCTGTATCACCCCGTTACATAAGCAACTTTGCAATAGTTGGTCGGTTGCTTTGTTGATCCTTTCACTGTATGTCTAACTGTGACTTCTGTGTCTAAAAGATTTAGCTCAAGCTTTGGTTTAAGAATGTTTTTTTTAACTGTTTGAGCCAGGTGCAAGGTAAAAAAGGTGAGGTCAGCAGTTAAGGATGTTTTTAATCACTATTGATTAGTTTGTTGATTATTTTATTTTTTGATTATATTATTATTTTGATAAGCAGAATGTCAACATGTCAAAAATAGTTAAATGGTTAAGAAAAATTGGTCAGCACAGGCTCATCGTTACATTCATTGTGTAATATAATAGTTGAACAGTCAGGTTTTCAAATTTATGAATTAAAATATAAATAAATTTGTAATCACTACATATTCCTTTCTGCAGATCTGAGCCTCAATACATGATTTAGCTTTTATATTTGTAAGAGCTGAAAGAAAATAAACCCTTTTCCCGAGGTTTTGAGAAATTATTTTTTGTTACAGATGAGTGTAACGATTGTATGGGTTACTGTGTGGCGTGACCGCTGTCCCCTCCTCACTCTGCCTGGATGGTGCTGACATCTCCTGGATACTGTGTGCAACTGCAGGAATGCTGCTTCTCATTCATTACAGTCCCCTAATAATTATGCTTTTCCCCACATAGCCACAAGGTAAATTATGCAAGCTGAATAAAAGCATCTTTTACTTCTATCACAAATGTCAGTCATATCAGGCTCGTACTCTCCTGAAGGACAGAAAAACAAGGCTAGCACGGCAGCCAGCATTAGACTATATGTTAGCGTTTAACTAACAGTGTAATTTAATAAGGTTACACTGTTTCAGTGCATCTGTCACATGGCAGCCAGTGGCGGAACTGAGTTACTGTATATCATATGAGAAAAACATGTATACCCTCTCTCACAGTCATGCATGCTCACCCTTGTGATGAACACCCTCTGACTCATCACAAAATCAATACATGAGTTGGTAACACAGGCCTCTCTGTCTGTGAAGGACACCAGCAGTGCCTGTGTGTGTCACACAGTCTGGAAACTATAGTAAATTAAATTAATCACCTCCACTATGACAGCAGCCAGAAAAACAGTAATAAAGTACTGAAATAGATCAGAGTAAACTAGTGACACCCAGTGGTACAAAAGATTCCTGGAAAGGCAGTTTTCTTAGAAGAAAGCCATCACAGAATAAACATAACAATATCTTTACCTCATAAAGAACACATGATTAAACTTGAAGCATCTGCTGTCTCACACGAGTGTCTTACCTGTCAGTGAGTTACCCAGTCCTTCAGTGTGCCGCTGGGCTAAGCAGCCGGAGCCGGCAAGAAGCAGGTCACACTTCTCTGACGTCCCAGGAACAATGGGCTGTTTTTTCCTGGATCACGGTTGCATCCTCACCACCGCTCTCCCATTGGTTCGCAGCTCCTCACCATTCACCAAGACAGGAAGCTGGAACAAACAGGAACTACACATTCAACCAATCAGGGACCCCTCTTCTGAGGTGACTCATTTTCAAAGTCACTTTCTTTGATGGAATCAGTTCTAGCCTTTTGCCAAAAGAAAAATGTCATTTTGTCACACACAATCAAAGACCGCGGTCATGTATCCATGATCTCAGAGGGCGTTACTTTAACTTACATTAATGTCTTGGAGACTTACTCTAACTGTAACCATAACTAATGCTACTTACTCTAAACCTTACCCTGTCCTTAAGGCATACCTTCACCTTAAAATATAACGTTTTACACTCTGTGGAACAGCTTTTGTTACCATAAAAAAGACACATCACCCTCATTTATCTGTGTAAACAGATTTAGGCTCACACAACGTGAGTAATACCTGGACCACACACATACACACATATACACACAAATGTCTTGGAACAATGAGCTCAAGAGTGTTTATGTTATCATGACTCATTTGACTCAAATGGAAATGTATTTGGCATGAAGTGACCCCAAAATGACACATAATGTGTCATCATCAGAAATGCCACAACACAGCCTCTAAGTCATCTACAAACCTTGTACCTCCAAAATTGCACTGGAACACAGAAAATGAGCTTTGCTGTGAACTTCACAAAGTATTTCTGGTGTGATACAGTGGGTTCTACTGAGGATGGCTACTGAACAACTTCACTGATGCCATATTTTAAGTGTTTGTTAACCCCCCACCGCCCGAATACACACATACATACACACAAAAAAAGGATCTTGGGCTAAAACACACGTCATCTCCACATGCCCTTATTATAGAAGCTAGGATGGTGGTACAAACACATGCACCCACAAAGTAAACAGAACAAAATATAACCAGACTACTGACAACATAAATATCACCATGGGAGAAGCAGTTTGCCTCCATTCTTCTCCACATCATCCAGCATGATATCTTTCTCAGATGTACCACACGCTACAGTATGCATACTACACATGCTATACTGAGTCATACAGCCCCAGTGGTGACTCAGGTCAATTGCCAGTCATGTCACCCCACTAGATACTCCCACTCCCCCTCTTTTCATCAAACTTAAACTCCCATCATCTCACATTATTTTTCCAATTGTGAGACCACCATGAACACATTCCTCCTATTAGACATTGTAGCAAATGTGTGGAAGTATATAAAACAAGAGAACACAGATTCATCAGGAAACAAGAAAAATAATTAGAGAAGAATCTCAAATATTAACTAGTTAAAGTAAACACAAGCGTCACTCACCCGCTCCAGTCTCCAGCTTGAGTCCAATCTGTATGCTGCTGAGTGTGGCTGGCTCAATCCCTGCCTTAGCTTCTTTCTACTTTTTCTGGCTGGCCTCTGAGACGCAAGCATGTGTATTTGTGTGTGTGTGTGTGTGTGTGTGTCCGTCATTCTACTCCCCTATCACGTCATGCCGCTCTGCCGCTGCCGCAGTACGCCTGCAGCCATATCCCCACCTCCTTCTTTTTTCCTCCCCTCATCACAATCCCTCTCTCTCTCTCTCTCTCTCTCTCTCTCTCTCTGTCTGTCCGTCTATGATGCTCTCTCTCAATAATGGACCTGTTGGCTGTGTTCCCTCCCTCTCACTGGGTGAAATATAAGCCCAGCTAGCAAAGAGCGGGCTGGTCCATTAGGTGGATGAGTGCGGTTTGTGTGTCTGTGTAAGCGCAATCACGGCTGCCTCTATAGTGTGAGTAATACATGGTAATTAAGCAGATGTAGCCACAAATGTGAAAAGCCTAAACCCATCATCTGGCTTTCTCGACCTAATTGGTGGTCACAGAAAGCAGGCTTACAGAAAAAAAAAAAAAGTACTACGTTAATGATAGATCTTTTGACGACAAATGAGAATGTGCATGCCACTTGCATAAACACACATAATCACACATACGCGCACACACATACAGACACATACGCGCGCACACATCTGCTGTCTATATCTGTTTATATATCAGTATGCAATGAAGTGGCATCATGAGGGAGGGCAGCTCATCCATCACTCCTCTAGTTTTAGCCACACTTCTAATGAAAAAAGATGGGGAGACAGAATGAGAAATAAGGGATGCAAAAGAGGAGAGATGCTGCAAAGAAGAGGAGGAAGAGGAGCGATGGAGGAACAAGCATGTGCAGGGTGGACCCTCTACTTTCCCAGCTGACAAATTCTAACATTACACATACATCCCAGATCTGACCTTGAGCTTGGCTTCCAAACTCTCTACCCAATCCTCATGAACTATGAGGATTATGAAAATCTCATGCTATATAGGAGGTCTACTTGAATTAAAAGATCACTTCAGCAGAGAGACAAATGCAGTTAACTGTAACTACAATGAGACACAATGGAACACCGGGCTGCCTCACTGCTGGTTTATGTCATTTTATTACTCCCTGGTTGTAGTCGATGTTTGTTTGCCTTATGAATTTAACAGAAAAGGAACCTGCTTATTTTGATCATTTTATGTTTGATTTCTTTTTAATCATTGTTCTCACCACCCGGCCACATTTGGGTCTTTCTCTGCGTGCAGCTGTATGTTCTCTCTTCTCATGTTTCTGCTGTGCTGGCTAACGGTTCAACACGCTATTATAAGGGCCAATGCTGCATATTTAATGAAGAATGTGATACACAACAAAACCAGAACCTTAAAATAACTGTGTATTGCTCCCTTTTTATGATCTACATTCACCAGCTCCAGCTACTGGTCATTTCTGAAGAATTTCTAACTATATGCGTGTTGAGTCATCAATAGACTTCAGGGTCTGTTTTACAGTAAAGTACAACCTGAGCCTCCTCTGGCTGATCACATATTGATCAAGAGTTTACTTGGTCTGCTAGAGAGATAAATAAATAATGAAAATCAAGCACAATAATCAATATATGCTATGAGAACACAGTATGTTGTCAAATGAATGTGCAGCACCTTCCCAAACACACACAGAACACATGTATACTGTACACATTTCCCTCTCCCCCTTTTCCCATATTACAGGCACATACTACAGCGTACAGTTCATGCTGTAGACCACAATCCCTTTACTGCTCACCTCCAAACACTCGCTTTATTGCCAGGGTTGCTCCTTTGCTTTCCAGCTTCACAGAGAGAAGACTGAAGTGTGTGAAAGTTCTCCAGCAAAGTCAGCCACAAGCAGAAAAAAAAAAAATAAACACACGATCTGTGGCTTTGTTTCATCATGAAACGGGAAGTGACTTGTAGCTGAGGATTATGGGTAGGAGTGTGAAGCCATCTGCAATGATACGTGTGTGTGTGTGTGTGTGTGTTTGGGTGGGGGTTAATGTCACAGCTAATCTTCTGACGTCCCCCAAGGCATGTATTCCCCCCTGAGAGACAGACAGTGACAGACGCTGTTATGACAATGAGACACTTGTGTCACTGTCACCCTGAGGGCCATATGGAGTGGTAGAAGGGGGGCCCCTGCTCTAACATGTTGACTATCTGAAACATGGAGCCTCATTTGGGCAGCTTGACTGAGACAAATAAAATTAAGAAAAACAAAAGATGGAAGGAAGGAGGTGCTGGTCAAAAGTAAACGGAAGAACAGAGCTATTGCAGCTGAGAGGAAGCTCATAGTTCTCTGTGAAAATGTATACATCATATAATTACAGCATCTGAGTTTGTTCCTACAGGTTACACTGCTCATAAAAATTAAAGGAACAGTTTGAAAACACATCAGATCTCAATGGGAAAAAATCATGCTGGATATCTATACTGATATGGACAGTGTAATGTGTTAGGAACGAGATGATGCCACATCGTTTGATGGAAATGAAAATTATGTCATGACCCTGGGCTGGTGGCCCGGCGTTCTCTGGATTTTGTTTTTCTGGTTCCCTGTGTTCCTGTCTCCCCTGCAATTGGGGTCCTCAGCCTGCTGCCACAGCGATCCATGACAGATTATCAACTTACAGAGTGCTGAATTCAAAACTGAGACACTAGTTGATTTTGCCGAAATGTCATTGCAGCAACTCAAAATGGTACTCAGCAGTTTGTGTGGCCCCCACGTGCCTGCCAACGCCGGGTCATGTTCCTAATGAGACGATGGATGGTGTCCTGGGGGATCTCCTCCCAGATCTGGACCAGGGTATCACTGAGCTCCTGGACAGAGGTGTTATATTAGATTTAGGTCAGGTGAGTGTGGGGGCCAGTTAATAGTATCAATTCCTTCATCCCCCAGGAACTGCCTGCATACTCTTGCTAAATGTGGAACATGTGGCATTGTTGTGCACCAGGAGGAACCCAGGACCGACTGCACTGTAGGGTCTGACAGTGGGTCCAAGGATTTCATCCCAATACCTAACGGCAGCCAGGGCTCTGTTGCCTAGCCTGTAGAAGTCTGTGCATCCCTCCATGGATATGCTTCCCCAGACCATCATTGACCCACCACCAAACTGGTCATGCTGAATGATTTTATAGGCAGCATAACGTTATCCACGGCTTCTCTTTCACATCTGTCACACATGCTCAGGGTGAACCTGCTCTCATCTGTGAAAAGCACAGGGCACCAGTGGCGGACCTGCCAATTCTGGTACTATATGGCAAATGTAAATTGGGCTCCATTGTGCCAGGCAGTGAGCACGGGTCTCACTAGAGGGTCAGAGACATTCACGCCTTCTGGAGGTCATTTTGTGGGGCATTGGCAGTGCTCGTCTCGTACCTCCTCCTAACCGCCTGTCTCCTGGACTCTCCTCCATGCTCTTGAGACTGTGCTGGGAGACACAGCAAACCCACTGGCAATGGATGTGCCATCCTGGAGGAGTCGGACTGTCTGTGCAACCTCTGTAGGGTCCAGGTATGGCCTCATGCTACCAGTAGTGACACTGACCCTAGCCAAATGCAAAACTAGTGAAAAAACTGTCAAAAAAATGAGGAAGAAATTTCAGTGGCCCTCACCTGCAAAACCATTCCTGTTTTGGGGGGTTATCTCATTGTTGCACCCTCTAGTGCCCCTGTTGGTAATTTCATTGACACCAAAGCAGCTGAAACTGAGTAACAACTGCTGCTACTTAAGTGACCAGATCAATATCCCAGAGGTTTAACTGACCTGACACTATACTCTTATAGACTTCACTAACCAGGGTTAAGTAATGCTACCCAGTATTTATTTTCTTTGCACAATGAATAACCTAAACAAGCATTTTTGACATGTTCATATAAATTAATTTTAGTGTGATCAAAAAATGAGCTGGACATTTTTTTTAAATATATTGTTCTGCTGGATAATAAAAACAGCACTTTTATTTTGTATTTCATAACTTTTTCTATCACGTCAGGATCAGAACAAGAATTTATTTGGTAAGCAAATAAATTGTTATACGTTATACTATAGTATGTATTATCATACATCTGGTTGATAATGTGATTTAGCATAACTGAAACAGAACCAATGACAGCAGCGACAGCAGTGAGGGACAGGAAGGAAACAGTCACAGATATTAAGAGCACAGCTGGAACTATCACCATTACTTTTTTCCAGGCCCTGCATATTCCTCACTGGCTGGATTCTCTCTTGATCTTATAGAAGATTAAAATATAATGATAAAAGTAACATAGAAATGCTCTTAGTTACATTCCAGGTGAATCTTAATTAAATGAGTCAGGTAATTGAAATTGATAACAGGATGTTATGATCAGGTTAGTACATATATAAATGGTGGAAAATATCATAGTTAGTGTGCATGGTGTTAATTAATTTACTGTGAAATTTCAGATTGGAAAATATAGAAACGAGGATTCAAAAAGCCTGTTTCTAACTGTGGACATTGGACGAGACAAGCCTACTTTGCGTAGGCTTGCCCCTGCTAACCCTGCCCCACGGAGCAGCTGGACTGTTGGCTTTCTTACAAAACCTTGGCACCCAACCTCCACGGGGTAGGTTCTGGCTTTCCAACCAGCCTCTTCACACTCTGCTACTAACTCAGCATACTTTATATAGTATAGTATAGTGTGGAATGTCACAATAGCTATCCAGCATGATTTTTTTTCCCCCCAATTGGGATCTGATGTGTTTTCAAACTGGTCCTTTAATGTTTTTGAGCAGTGCACTTTCAGAAGTCACAAGTCTGAATATTAATACCACCAGCTTGATAATTGATCGATTTAGGTTTTTTGTGAAGTACAAATATTTCTGGTCTCATCTTGAGGGCGTTAGCTGTTCATTCATTACTCGTGTTATAGAAACCTTCACATCAAGGACAATAATGGATTACGGTGGTCCATATTTTTATTAGACGTAATGACCAAATGATGAAATAAATAACTAAGAACATATAGAAGACTGCTGAATACTACTCATGTGACAATACAAGGCTGCCTGAACTCGACATCGGTGGCACGTTGTCGTGAGTACTGAGTTTAACTGAGGTCAACACACAAGACATTAATTAATCTGCCACTTGATGCTCTGGACTGCTATCAATCTAATTTATTCTATCCATGCTGCGTGAACAAATTCCATTTTACTTCAGATTGATGGAGAAGGGGAATTTGACTCCATTCATTAACACTGCCTCTCATGGACTATGCCAACGCCAAATGCCACCAACAGGAAATGGCTCATTAAAAGGCTCCTCTTGCATGCTCAAGTGGCGTCCACTTGAGTTTTGCTTCTTTCTTCAAATTAGTACACTCTCCCTTTGGGCCATATATGATTTCAGAACATAATTAAAAGGGAATGTCCACATTATTATTATTATTAATCTGCCCAGGTGAAAACCAAGGCAGAGGTAACGTGATTGGAGCAGTTGGTTTATATGTCTCACTGTGGAGCATGAACAAAAGACAAAGCCATTAAATTTAGGTGCAGATCTAAATCAGTTTCTTTTAAATTTCAAGATATGGTATGACTGCCCTTGTTTTTAATGTGTTTATTTAAAGAGACAAAGTTATTCCTAAACTCTTTATAAAGGCCTTATTCATTTCATTGCATCTTCTCTGATATTGTCACTGTCGGTTTGTTGCAAAGACTAAAAGTTCCCCACTAAATTTCCAAAAAGCACCTAATATTAAAATCAGGACTGTATCCCACAGGTACAGTATACTTCATTACCCACAATGACCACTTGATGGCAGTAGAGTAAAGTCACTTTATAGCTGGATGCTTTGTATGCACACTTTCTCTGCATCATTTGCAGATTGCTCAAGTCTCTTTCTATTATTTCTCATCCATTAAGCATATCTGGGTGACCTTTCGCTGCTGGTGCCTAAAGGTCATTAAATGCTTTGGTAATAAAATAGAATCACTTTGAAATTGCATCATATTCACTGTATAGGAGAAAAAACACAGTTACTTCCTCACTTGACTCTTCAAATTGATTATCTGTTAAAGGTTAACCTCTGAGCAGGTAGTTGAACAGTGTAACAAATCTACTGGCTGTTAACATGAAGAGCGGAAGAAAAACAATGTATATATATAGAGAGAGAGCGAGAGAGTGCTTAAAAAAATCTATTAGACCACCTGTCATAAAAGCAGGAAAACACAAACACAGTCATTCAAGAGAATTCTCTGTGCATTCATTTGGAAGGTCACCTTTACCGACTCTTATTACAACTTAATGAGAGTAGGTAAATGTTTATATAACATTTATGTTACAAAAGTGTGTCAACAATGTGGAGCTCACACAGTTTAGTATCAGGCTTTACTGTTTGTTGGTCGCCTGTTACAACATGAAGGTCGGGCCTTGTGCAAGTTTTAATGGAGAGTTGCAAAACACGGAGCGCAAGCAACAAGAATATCTCTCCTGTGTGCAAGGCGACACACAGAGCTTTTGAATCCCAGTTCGCTCCCCATTCAACCCCACCTCTGACTCTCACTGTGTCGCCCTCTCACTTGCAGAGTAAGTCAGGAACTCCCCTGATCCTCAGCACAGACTACGTTTGCAGGCTGGAGCAGCAAAAACAGAAGCCCCTCCCTTTCAACACATCTGGAACAACAGCAGAGAGGAACGTACCAACTTGAGTATAGTAACACAGGAGCTGCCAGTAAAAGTTCGATTCAGGACTGACTTTTTTTCTTGCATACTTAGAGCTACTGCGTCTAGCTGTGGGCAGCTGGTTTCCTGAAGAAACCACACCACTGCATTCACGCTATTTTTACCTGTGAAACGTCTTCCTGCCCTTCATCACTGACCGACAGCACCTATTCACTGCAGGTAAGTAATGATATTTTTTTTTTAGATTACAGAGTGCTTTTGGATCCTGTGTTTTGTTTGCTTCTATCTAATTTCTTATTTTGCTGATGCATGATGGGAAGAACACTTGCAACACACATTATACCACAATACCACAACGTACCTTTTTTTTTTTTTCCGTTACAGAAAAGTGTTAAGACAATAGGTTTTAAAGTGAGCAGTTAAACATTAACACAAGGCGGGGATAGTAATGTGCAATAAAACAAATACAGCACAGTAAGCTCCAGCTAAACTCTCACCGATATTAAACTCTGCCTAAATCACACAGATGTCACATGCTGTCACATTAAATTTGTCAGTGGACTTCCTGATTTGTACGAGATTACACTCCTCACTGCTCCTTCACTAAAGCACTCTCAGTTCTACGAGCCCTTGCAGGTCTAAACGTGCAGAGAAAGCACAATCAGAGTGAAGTGGAATTCAGCCTGATGCAAATCATTTAGCAGACACTTAGAATGCTTATGCAGTAAAGAAAGTGATATTTCCAATAACCTTTTCATCCATCAAGTGAGAATTCGTCCACTTCTCTATGAATTCCCCTCTGTGGTCAAACTGACAGCTGCCAATTTTTTCCATTTTATCAGTCCTACAACATGACCGGCCATAAGAACCAAAAACAGCCCTGTTCAAATCTAAACGACCTCGGTCGCATAATTCAACTGCATTTTCTTCACCTTCTCATTTACATACTTGGTCCTGAAGCTGGAAGCTGGACAACAAAAGCTTTTAACCACGTCTGCTGCTGCCGCTTGTCTCCCTTCCAAAATGACACAAAAGAGTTAGTAGACAGTTAGTAGAGATAGTTTAGTAGTCATAGTTTCCTAGCTGGGCTGCTGGAAAACTCTAAAATGTTTCCATCACTGCTTGGTACAAAAACATTCCCAGCATTTCTGGCTTAAGTGGAATTCAGGAATGTCACAGGACCGTAAAACTACGCAAATTGCCGTCTTCTACGAGAGGATCCCGCAAATGCCGGCTAGACTCAGTCCTGCTAATATAAACATTTACAGTGAAGACCTTTCACTTTCTTCTGAGCTACGCAGCCAGAACTCTGCTTCATCGCTGTTTCCCTAAACCTTACGCAGTTTAGCCTCCTGTGGCTATGCCAGTGGTCTCTTTGTGAGTCATAGCAACTGTTTCAATTTCAAAATTTGACAAAGGTTATGTGAAAGGTATAATTTAATACACAAGAATCCTTGTGAAGGTGCACACATTATGTGTGAATAAGTTATACAATTTATAAACTGGAATAATATCCTTCTAAAACAACAGCTACATACAAGAACACTGCACCAGTTTAATGAGTGCATATTCACAGGAAGTACAAGCAATAACCTATTCTTAATTCTTTTTAAAGAGAACGTGGTACCGCCTGTTTTTTCTGGGTGAGTCATCTTTATAAAAAAAAAAAGAAAAGAAAAAAAAACAGGAAATATGACTAGGTAAGCTAAGCTGAAAAAGAAAAAAGCTGACCTTGATGCAGTTGTAGGTTTTTATTGATATATTTCATGCCTAATAAAACATACAACTGAGGATATGAGGTACTGTCTGGAGAGGCGATGCAGAGAGAGACAGGCAGGAGTAGCTGGTGTGAAACATGACCAGAGAGGAGGGAGGGGGGTTAAAGAGTCAGGAATGAGGAAGTAGATATGCAAGAATTGATGGGGAGGGTTGTGCTGGGAACACATTGGATAGACTGGATTCCAGGATTTTTCACGTCATCGACTTTAAAATTCCTCAGAAAGTCATGCTTTCGCATTACTTCCACACTGGCTGCTTCCATTTTTTTTTTCTTTAAAGAAAGCGAACCTTTCATTTTTTGCCCTTTAACAGAAAAAGAACTCTTCTAGTATTTTCCACTGCTGGCGTGATCGTCCTTTATAGAAACCACAGAGAACAGGCAGGAATAAAATTACAGTCTCCGGGCCTGGCCTTACAAAGCCAGAAACCAAATATGGCTGTTTAAATGGGATTCGTAAAACAAAAAGAATGTGTGTGTTTCCTTGATGGTTGTATAAAGGAATTTAACAGTCCACTGACCCATCTGTTTTTCTATTTAGGGCCTTTTCCACACATTAATTAAATGATTTTTAAACCAGTTCAATAAAATATCATTTGAATTTTATCTATATTATATAAACATAAAGGTGCTGTCAGTGTCTTTCCAGTTGTTTCTGTGGTCTTATTCACCAAAAGTTCTTCCTCTCAGAAACTCTCATATTCCCTCTTGGTGAAAATGCTTAATCTTTGACTCATAGATGCCTTTTTTCATATCAGAATAATCAGTGTGTGTGTGTGTGTGTGTGTGTGTGTGTGTGTGTGTGTGTGTGTGTGTGTGTGTGTGTGTGTGTTTCTGTCCATGTTGCCTGCATTACTAAAGGATGCCACTGGGAGGAGGAAACAAGTGTGGCCGCTGTTCAAAGACAGTTTACTTTGCAGAAGAGTGTCTCTGTGATGGGCGGAGCTTCCATAAGTCCTGCTTCCTGTGCAGTGAGTTGACTGATTGCCGTTTCCTGTGATTGTCAATTTGGAGCCCAGTGAACTTTTGACACTTGTTACAGGCACATGTAATATTAACCGTAAGTTAACTGTTAGTCATCTGTATTCACAGACGGGGAGAAAATGCTGTTGGGTACAGCCTGCTATAAAGATGGTTAATCCATATTTGCACTGCATCTTGGCTTTTTAAATTTGTCTTCTGGAAACTGAGCCTTAGACTGACCAGTTCCTCTTTCGCTCTAACTACCCAGCAGAGTCTGTTCAGATGACGTGCAGATCAGTGGATTAGCCAGTTTAATGTAAAAGCCTTGACTATAACATTATAACTGCAAAATGTTTTCATTCTCCAAGGACTCACACTTGCAAACAGTCCACTAATCAAGAAGAATCCTGTTTCTTTATGACGTGTGATCAAAAAGTTCTGCAACTTGGCCTATAACAACAAAGGTACAATGGATTTAAAGTTGACCTCTATCCATTCTATCTATTCTGGGTCAGCTCCCTGCTTCTTGTTAAGCTCTGGGATGATTCCAGCACTCCTGCTATGTTTGCATAACTCCCTGGAAGTCCACTGTATAAACTGCAACCTGAATTTTATTTTGAGGAAGAGGAAGAAGTGGCAGAGAGCTGAATCTGGCAGGTAGGGCATGCAGCACAATTCAGGTTGTTGGTGATGAATGTTTTCCATCATATGACTCAAGATGGTAGAACTACCAGGGATGAATTGTTTTCTCCAGGTTGCGCTCCTAATCGCGGTCCTAGCTGCGCTACTAGTGCTGCTCCTGCCTTTGACTTCTCCAGCTTGGACACTGATGGCTGTATCACTGAAGATCACTGTTTATTATCTGTCTGAGCTTTCTTCACCAGTTCTTCTTCTTTCACCTGCTCCCTTTAGGCGTTGCCACAGCTGATCTGCCTCCATCTCACCCTATCTCTTGTTTTTGGCCAACAGGAGTACAGTTATTCACCCTGCTGATCAGCAGCACCTGTGGCAGCTGTTGTCAACTCAGGAAATCTCATTCTTGATGATCAGGAAAGATTTTACGCCAAATACCGTTCCTGATGCAACCTTCCCCATTTATCCAAGCTTGGAACCAGCACTAGGATTACACTGACTTGTTGTCCATTGTGACCGGGTTTTTCTTCACCAGTTATGATCCCTGACATGAAGATTGGGTCAGCTTAGGTCAGCAAGTTGGTGTTTGTTCACAAGTTTGAGATGCATGGCGAAATTGCTAATATGCACGTGTAGGTGGTGAGAACAGGTTTTCCTGGAAGTGATACAAATGTAGCAGGACCGCTGGAATGTTTTCAGGAATTCAAAAAGGAGACAGGCTTGAAAGTGACAGACGACACTTTTTGATCAGTCCTCATATCTGAAAATATCTCTTGTAAACTGTAAATCCTTCATAACTATACAGCTCAGATAAATAGATTTACTAAAAGAAACTTCAAATGTCTTTAAAAAATGTTGAAGCTTGAAAAAAAAAGTGGGTTTATGGAGTTTGGAGTTATTTGTGTTCTTGCATCATAATCAAGCATTCCTGGAATTTAGATGAAAACACGTTTCTCCAGAAGAAGTGGTCCTTAAAATGAAACAGTTTGTAGCCTATATAAACACACAAATGCACTCAACAAAAAGTATAAAGATATGCAAAACAATAATAATGTGCATGTGTTCTTTGTACAGTGGTGTGCGGGAAGAATTTGGACAGCACAACTGTTGCTGTTCGTATGGATGAAATCTACTGCAAATCATGCTACGGTAAGAAGTATGGGCCAAAAGGCTACGGTTACGGCCAGGGAGCAGGAACCCTCAGCATGGACAAAGGAGAGTCCCTGGGAATTAAACATGAAGAGTGAGTAACACGCAAGCAAACATACTTTTTGATGTCTTTTTAAGGCTTCTTATCCACATTTTGGCCTTCTTTGCCCACCAGACCTGCTCCCCATTGTCCTACCACCAACCCAAACCCCTCTAAGCTAGCTCAGAGGTTTGGAGGATCAGACAAGTGCCCTCGCTGTGGCAAGGCTGTCTATGCCGCTGAGAAAGTGATTGGAGCAGGGAGTGTAAGCAAAACACACACATATACAAGTGCATGCATGCAAAAACACGACCACTTTATAACAAAGCTTGCATATATTTACAGGCATGGCATAAGGCTGGATGTTTTACATGTGCCACATGTGGGAAGAGCCTTGAATCAACCACACTAGCTGATAAGGATGGAGAAATCTACTGCAAAGGTAAAATTTCTCTGCCATAGACTTCTATACAAACAGACCACAGGACTCACTGCCCCCTGCTGGCCTTTCAAAGAATGCAGGTTTAAGACACCCCCACATTGGCTTCACTTTTCAGACCCTTATGCTACATCCATCTTTCACATACAGTCTATGGCAAAAATAAAGCTACATATTCCCACAGAAATCCTGTATATGATAGCAGACTGCTCCCATGGGTCAATGATGTTTTGTCACAATTAACACAACTACGGTTCAATGCACACTCTGTGAACTCTCAAACCATACAAATACACCACACCTAATATAGACTTACAGGATGTACATATTTCTTAGAATGTATCATTTTAATTTTGTCTCTTTCATTAAAAATTAGGAAAGATGCACTCAGGCTCAGGCAGCATTTGAAAGACAGGTGATCGGGATACTAGATATGCACAATTTCAACAAATTGAAAGAAAAAAGTTTTAAAAAGTATTTTAAATGAGGTTTTTGGCTTTTTTTTTTCCCCTTTTCTTTTTGTTAGTGTCCTGTGATTGGGCAAATGAGTTGTAGTAAACACTAGAATACAGCAGAGGGCGCACTTACCCAGAGAAATGTATGTTACACTAATATTTTATGACAAATACAGTGAAATGAAAATGAAATTCTGATATAAGAACATTTTGGCTACTTTGGCTCACACACACACACACACACACACACACAGACACATACACACACACGCACACACACACACACACACTTCTGGTCAACATTTGTTTACTTCAAATATTGCTTCAGCATTACAGTCACAGCCAAAAACCTTTTTGTCAGTGGCACAAATTTTGTTTTTCATGCACTTTGCTGATTCAGTTTTTTATTTAGATTATTTTTCACATGTTTCTATGATATAGTGAAGAACAACCATAAGAATCTCATAAATTTCAAATACATTTTTTAGCAAATAAATCAAATTTATGCAGAGTTGCTCTGTACTGACAAAACATTTGACCATGACCGTAGAAATCTAACTCTGTATCTCTTGATAGATTGTAATGTTTAATTCCACAGTTCAGAGTGCACTGACCTAGTTAAGGGTGTTGCACAGCTGCACATCATGTCATTCTAGCTAAAGCAGTTAGCCATAATTGTCACCTGGTGTTCACAATGCAAATATCAGGGGGGGGGAGGTTTTGTGCACAAAAAAATGCACAAAAACATTCATGCTGTAATGTTTATGATTTCAGCTGATCTCTAAACCTGGGATTCAAAGCACATGCCTGCAACTAATGAAACAATGAGAGCATATTCAGTAGTATAACTAAAAGGTTCTCTTGGTCAAGACAAGACCTCTACCCCTATTGTAAATGAAATACACCAACTACACACAGTATAGTTACTGAAAGAGCTGCTAGATGAAAAAGTAACCTCACCTGTTACTCTGGGAACTTTCCCTCTCACAACATGCACTGTGAATTAAATGTGTAAATGCCAGGAAATATATGCACTCACCAGGAATGTATTATGTACACAGTGCCAGTACTGGGTTGCATCCCCCTTTGCCTTCAAAGTTTAATTCTTTATGGCACAGATTAAACAAAGTGCTGGAAACATTCCTCAGACATTTTGGTCCATATTTACATGATAGCATCACACAGTTGCTTCAGATTTGTCTGCTGCACATCCACGATGCAAATCTCCCATTTCGCCACATCCCAAAGGTACTTTATTGTTCAAGAACCCAGTCTGACACGGCACATTATAATACTGGAAGAAGCCATCAGAAGATAGGTAAACTGTGGTCATAAAGGGATGGACGTGGTCAGCAACAGCACTCAGGTAGGCTGGTGTGTTTAAACGATGCTCAAGTGGTTTTAATGGGCCCAAAGTGAGCAAAGAACACATCCCTCACACCATTACACCACCAGCAGCAGCATAAATCATTGATACTGAAGCAGGATGGAACCACACTTCCATGCTGTTTACAGCAAATTCTGATCTTCCATTCAAATGTCAAAGCACAAATTGAGACTTATCAGACCAAGCAACATTTTTCCAGTCTTCAGTTGTCCAATTTTGAGCCTGTGCAAATTGTAGCCTCAGTGTCCTGTTCTTAGTTGACAGGTGTGAGACAGAGGTCAGTCAGAGCTGGATGTCTTCTGCATACCTTAGTTGTAATGAGTTATTGCTGCCTTCCTATCAGCTTGAAGCAGTCCGCCCATTCTCCGCTGACCTCTGGCATCAACAAAGCATTTGCTCCTAGAAAAATGCTGCTCGCTGGATATTTTCTCTTTTTCAGAGGGTTCTCTGTAAACCCTAGAGATGGCTGTGTGGGAAAACCCCAGCAGATCAGCAGTTTGTGAAATTCTCTGAACATGGGCATGGTTTTTGTTGCCAGACAGGCGGGTCTAAGTCACCAAGTCACCTTTCTTCCCCATTCTGATGCTCGGTTTGAACTTCAGCAGGTCATCTTGACCATGTCTACATGCACTAAGTTGCTGCCATGTGATTAGTTGATTTGATATTTGTGTTAAAGAGCAGTTAAATAAGTGTATCTAGCAAAGTGGCCGCTGAGTGCAAAGTCCAATAAAAAGCTGTGAACTAGTGAACGCAACATCACAGGCTCACATTCATATTTATTATTGTCTTAATATTTTGTAGGTGTGCACTGTAAATAATGCTGTAAAAAGAACAGAGGGGGAATAAGAATGAATAAAAATGTTTATTCTGTTTTATGACCTAACAATGGCAAAAATTGATATCAAGTTTCAGGACAGATAAGTTGGCCATATGCCACAGAATATGCACTTGAGCAAGAGCAAGAGTTACACTGGGCATTTAGTAGGTGCAAAAATAGAGGGAAGTCAAAAACCTTTCTACCTATAATCCAGAAGAGACTGTGGTCCCTGAGAGGCATTCAATCAGGAAATATTAATACAAAGCTGATAGCTAAGCAGTTATCAGCTAGCAGTAAGTTAACAGCTTTGTCTAAAGGATGTGGTGATAATGGCAAGGCGTGGAGTCTAATAGGATTACCTTTGTTTCCCACAGGTTGTTACGGCAAAAACTTTGGTCCCAAGGGATTTGGGTATGGGCTTGGAGCCGGGGCGCTGGCGCACACTCAGTAGGAGCCCGTGCATCTCCAGCAGCAGAGTTCCAGATGACTGCACTGCGGGCTTCTCCTGCACGGAGCAGGCAACCTGTATCTATAGGCGCGCTTGATAGGAAGCTGCTTTTATAAACACCTTCATAATCCCATAGGCCATAGGTGAATACTATTGCTGTTACCACAGTCAGTGTTGCCATGTATGCACATTTAATACACATTAATATCTATTTAAAACTGCATTGGTGATTTGCACTTAACTCAAAATGAACTTGTCCTATTATTGCTGTATTGTAGTTTTTTTTTTTTTCTCTCAGTACTTCATTCTCGGGTATCACAAGCTAGCCTACACAACTGTCTATGTAACAGCAGACTGTCCATGTTTAAGGTGTGCTTTCAGCATGATGATAAATAAAATGCAAAGAAAATGGATTTAGTGTCGTTTTTTTTTTTTGTTTTTTTTGGTACCAAAGTCACAAAGGAACGCCAAGTGAAACTGCCTCCGTCAGTTTGTATATGTGTATAAGGCGAAGTATCCCAGCTGGTGCTTTCTGTTTTGGTTTTCAGAAACGTAGAGGATACATTGCATCCATTCTTCTCATAACACTGTAATGACACACCACACAATGGGACTGCGTAAGGCCAGTATCTCCTAAAATTGGGGAATCACAGATACGACAGAGTTTATCCGCTAAGACAGAAAGAATTTACCAGTGAATGCCATCACTGATGTTTCCCACAGAGGTTATAAAAGGAAGTGAAAGCTCAGAGGAATCAGCGGAGATCTGAAGTTTTGTGTAAATATAATTAGGTTTTTTTAAAAAAGAAAATCCCATATTTATGTCACTACTTGTAGATGTTGTATTTGTAGGGTGAAATCTGTAGATAAGACATCAGAAGTGGAAATCTTTGCGTGCAGCCCTTCCTTGTAAAGACTGTTTCCAGAAAGTAATGATCAGTGTCTGATTAGTCACTCAAGCTTCAGTTTGAACTCTTTATCCAACTTTATCCAACATGCCTCCCACTCACATTCCAGCCCTCAGATTCAAGATTACACAACTTTTAATGAGGAGTTTCAGAGCTTAAAAAGGAGAGCTTACTGTAGTTTCAACATAATTTTAGTTTATTCATTCGCACAGAAAGGCGTGTTAGCAGGTTTTTCTACAGGTGCACTGTGACCTCAGTGGGAGGAGGTAAGGCCTAAACCCACCTACCTGTATTTTTCTTTACCCATGTTGTGAACAAAATAGGTACTTGTATTTTACTTGAGTATTTTCTTTTTTTGTTATTTTATCCTTCTTCTCCGCTACATTTTGGTGGCAAATATTGTACTTTTTCCACGACATTCACTTTGATAACTTTAGTTACAAGTTACTTTGCAGATGAAGAAGAAGAAAAATAACAATAAAATCTACGAATAATTTATGATGCATTAGTTTAACCAACAATAAACTTATCCCCATCATTGCCCCCTGCAGCAGTAAACACGGACAGGCTGAACATGAACACATTCATGTATGCGTAATTTTAATTCATTATTCTCAAATGGGCCATTCTGCACTACTTTTGGTACTTCAGTACTTTTGTACTTTTACTTGAGTAAGCTAAGTTGCAAAGCCCAAGTATATGTTGCCCTGTTATAGATCTAAGCATTCTCTCCACCGCTGGCCAACAGCATAACACATAAAAAGCCTGCTTTGCAGCGTGCTGTAACGCAACTGTCAACTTGCACTCGCTGACTCGTTGCGCCTGGCTTTCTTTTGCACGCGGGGGCGCGCGCAACGCACGCCGACGCACACACTCAAGCTGGGAATTTCATAAACACAGCCCAATCTACTCCTGCCGTCACTGGGGAGGAGGCGGGCTGCTAGTTGAAGGGGGAGAAGGTCCAGACAGGAGCCGGGCATGTTCAAACATATCCAGGCAGACCAGCCTACCAACCAGCACGGAGCGCTGTCTTATATTCCCAAACTTTATGACATAGATATATATTTATAACATCATATGTTATAACTCCGATCGGCATGTTTTCATGAGGGACGTTGATACGGTAAGACACGCGATGTGTATTTAATAGATTCATCTTGAAACACACCGCTGCTGAGGATTAGTTGTCTAGAGTCTTGTACTGAAGACCTTCCCTCAGCGGGGCCATGTCGTTCCCGGCCAAAGTGATGAGAGACGGGCTGCTGGAAAAGCGCAGCAGCGGACTTCTCCAGCTGTGGAAGAAGAAGCGCTGCGTGCTCACTGAGGACGGGCTGCGCTTGCACAACTGCAAAGGAGGAGGCGGCGGCGGCGGCGGTGATGCTACGGATTTGGCGTGGAGCTCCAAAGCCAAGGAACTTCGTTTTGAGCGTATGGCCACTGTGGACTGTGTGGAGTATAAGCGAGGGCTGGTGTACTTCACCGTGGTTATGGTTACAGGCAAGGAAATCGACTTTCGGTGTCCGCAGGACGGCACGGCGTGGAACGCAGAGATTGCTCTGGCTTTGGTGCGCTATAAGAACCTACAGGCCGTGCAGACCGGGAGGAATCGGCACCTGTCCACAGGACACCTGGGCAGCACTGGGGAAGATGAGGAACTTTGATTTAATGAAGGTATCCAAAGTTGTCCTCTGGTTGAGCTGAAATAGCTAGGCATCAAAATGTGATTTATTGGTGTGAGAAAGTTGTGTTATTTATTTACTTATTAATCTGGGTTTTGGAGAGAGTAGCACCACACCCTCCCATGCTCCAATATCCTGAAGTTCACTCTCAGCAACTGAAAGTGGCACTGAATCCCAAGCCAATGTCAGCTAAACTCTACTCCAGGGAATAGGTACAAATATCAAAGTCCCCCCCCCCCCACCCACCCACCACCACCACCAAACATTTGGCATTTAAAAGCTCAGATGTCTCCCGACAACAAAACACCTGACTTAACAGTTCATTTCCTATGTGGTTCGAAAGGTGCTAACCACCACACAAGCTGGCACAGTCACTGGATGGAAAGCATCCAGACTCTTGGGAACGAGGTGACAGGACTGAGAAGCACTCACACTAAGCTCATGCTGAAGGTTATTTACAAGTACCACTCCAGTGTTTAGATGTTCCACTGAGTTAGAGTCGTCTCTGTGTTTTTTCTTACTATGGTCATCTGCCTGTACTACACCGCAACAGACACAAACCAGCCTCACTTGAGGACATAATTAAGATGCAATGTGAGCCTTCAAAATAACATCTGCCTGCCCCTCCCTCACCAAGCAGTCGAGTATTTTTAAACACACACACACACACACACACACACACTGAATTTCCTTATGCATTTAGTTGACATGAAGCAGTTGGACATTAAGGGCGATAAGAGCTATCTATCCTTTTGACTTTTGACATTTAGGGTACAATCATTGCCATCTGATGGAAATAGAGTTATTTACTGAAACTGGTCATCTCAAATGAACTCGTGAGCTGAATGTGTAAGTCTGAACTATGATCTCACAGGCCAGGAATCCGCAGCGATGGTTCCTTAAGAGAGCTGCTCTAGTCAAGTGCCCAAATTAACTTAGGAGCCGTGGTAACAGTGTAATATAACTCATTACAAATGCACTTTTCAGTGGCCCCCCGCCAGTGCCGAACATAGGAATTAACAACCAAATATTTAAAATAAATGTTCTTTTTTTCCTTCAGCCTTCCTGCCTCCTTGGAGGAAACAGGGGTACAGATCACCAGATCCAGAGGATGCACAGAAAGGTCATCAGCGAACATGGAACAAATGGCCGAGAAGTGTCGCCGAAACTCGTCTTGTCTTCCGTTATTCACACAAACTATAGGAATTTGATAAACTCTGGATAAAGACTCCATTTCTGTCCTGACCTCATTGCTTAAGGACAATATGGAGACTCCTGCATAAGGAAAGTTGTTTCTTTTTTTTTTAGTTTGTTTTTGTTTTTTGAGCTGAGATACTGTTTACCCTTTGTGCCTTGATGTTTCAATAGTATCTTCATTTTGGAACAATATTTGACACTGCTGAAACCGGAGTCACGTTGTTCTGCAGTCTTACTTTTGAAGGAATGGTTTTAAATTACTGAACAGATCTTTGAGATTTTCTAAAGATGGAAATGAAGTATTATTGTTTCTATATATTGCACTCTGTATACTACATATTTGCTTAAACCATGTATAGTATTACAACTGTAAAATAGTAATAAAAAAAATTTTTTAATCCAGATTTTCTGGACATATTATACTTGATCTTCTATTTTTGAACAATGTATCTTTTCTCTTCACCAGGAAATATAAAGTCTTTTAGAGCTAAACAGACAGCTGCGGTTTATTTTGGCTTCACCCCATTAATTGCTAAGCTCATCTGTTTCCGGTTGTGCTGTAACCTTGCTGTTATAGCCTCTGGAAAACACACACCCAAGACACGCACATACACAGTGGCATGGTTTTCCAGCTATTGCGTGTGTGCTAAATTCAGGACACCTTTTGTTCTAAGTGGTATGGAGGACTAATGAGAAGCACAGTGCGCCCGAGGCATGTGCACACAAACATCCGCCCACACATATTCACCTTCAGGAGCCCATGTGCACGCCCAGCGTGAAGTTCAGCCAGCGCTAAACATCAGCAGATTTTTGTCAAGGAGACATAGCATTTATTGTTCATTTAAACATGTTGTGTGTGTGTTTTTGCGTGTATCAAGAATATAGAAGCCTGTGTTTGAGATGTTTAGCTGTGTGGCTCAGTGCACTTCTTGAATAAAGGGCTGGTTGTATAGCGACTTCTCGTGTTACTGTGGAAAACCCCATTGTCACACCGCACGAGTCAGCAAAGGACCAGGAGCGCTGTAAGAAGCAGCGATGGATCATTGCATTAAGCAGTGTGCTTGAATGCGTAGGTGGGTGGGTTTGGGTGGGGAGAAGGCGTTAACACATAGAATATATGTAATATAAAGACTGTACTCAGTCTTTAGGGGAATTCTCTGTCTAAACATCATAACTTCTTTCCAGGGAATCTTGTTTTTCTTAGGCGATAAACTCACAAATTGAACTTCAAGTCATTGATCATAGAACATAGAACTTGGATGCCCATCAGATGCGGACTCACAATGTTTTCCTGATGTTGCCGCTAATGTGACACCAACAGGACAGTCTGTTGCTCAGTTTGTGCATAACAGTAGAAAGAAATGAGGTCATTCTCCATTGATCAGAACTGAAGATTACACTTCAAAAATCTTTCGCAAGCCACCGACTCCTCAGGTTCTAACGGCTGCTGTGTGAACTTTAAACCACTAGAGGTCTGTCTCGCCACTTTTAAGTGAGGAAAACCTCTCTGTGTGCACACAGGTCTGCATGCATACATCTGTGTGAGGCTCCACTATGGGTTCAGATAATCTATGTATCTAAAATATTTCTTTTCCTTCTACTTTTGGTTTACATTCTCCATTATCTGCTGTCACACAACATGCATGACTGCAAGCTGAGTGCTACTACCTCTGCGTGTTTGTGTGTGTGTGTGTGTGTGCTATACAGAAAAACAGCCAGATCTACACAATACATTTAGAATATGCATTTCTGTGAACAACTACTTAGCAGCCCATGATACAGTAGCTTGTAGAACCACCGTTAGCAAGAATAACTTGAAGTAATATTTTTCTGAATGACTTTATCAGTCTCTCATATTGCTGTGGCAACTCTTCTTTTGCAACATTGTTTCAGTTCGTTGAACTGTAGTTCATTTCTAAGTATTCGTTTACACACAGCTCTCTCATCATCATCTTGTTGCACCACCCAGTTTCAGTCAAGCTTTAACTGTCAGGCAGATGACTTCACGTTTGACTCGAGAACCTTTTCATACAGAGGAGCTCGTGGTCGACTCAGTGACTGCAAGGGTCCAATGGGTGCAAAGCAAGCCCAAACCATTACCCCCTCCAGCGCTATAATTGACAATTGGTATCAGGTGTTTGTGCCGATATGCTGTGTTTAGTTTCCTCCAAACCTGGGACCTATACTCGAAGCAGGATTTTAGTTTATCCAGGTAAGTTCGGGGCTAACTCTGAGTTTTCTGTACTATGAAGGTGGCTCTCTTTTTACCGGGGTAGCTTGCCACGGTAACTTATGCCAGATTAGAGATCAGCAGGTATGAAATCATTGCTCACTGACCAATCAATTCTTTAGAAAACAGCGTCACCATTCCTGGAAGATCCCTTGGAAGTCTGCGGGGAGAGCAGGCGTGTCTAAAGTTGTTCAGTAGTGTCTAAAGTCTTTGTATTTCCCTGATAAGCATCAAATACAGATTCTTAGACGCAAGCAGCAAATCTGCAGCTGAAAGAATAAAAACTAAATCTGTCAGGAACAGGTTATGTTCAGAGTGTCAGTTTAAAATACTGCCATACTTGTTCAGCCTTTTTCTAATCATCCAGTAGTACCCTTTAACCTTTATCACGCTCACTGAGGCCAGTAGGTTCTGAATCATAACTCTTTCTATGGGCATTGCACAGGCTGATCTCTAACTTAAGGTTTATTTATCTCCTTGTTTACACATTTCACACATAAAAACACCTCATCAGATAGTAGCATACATTAATAGAAAATATTAATACTTTAAATTTCCTACTGCGTATCTGTAAGAAACTGAGGGAAACTACAAGTAATAGCAGATGCTTGTGTTTAGAATTTTGGTGGTGGGGCCATATGGGTGCAGCCACCCTTTTGTCTTCATTTGGATTACAGATGGTGCGGCGAGGTTTCACTTTGTCAAGAAGGTCTGTCTGAAAGGCGCCCTCACATGCACGTCTGGCATTTTAATCTGTCCTCCGAGGTTTGGGTGTTAGTAAACAAAGCCATGCTCGTGGAAGCCGTAAATACGGCGGTGTTGTGAGCTAAGTATTTTGAGCATGCTGCGAGCATGCTAAGATGTTAATATGAGAATGTCAACATAATCTTTAGCATTGCCACCTGAGCCCTATTATTATCACCAGAATGATAGCATAGAGACGTCTGTGACTAATCCCTCCTCAACACGCATGCCTGGATTCAGAAGGAACATCAAGACATCTTTTATTAATTTTCCATTTGATATGCATTTATAAGAATGTGATGTAGTGCAATATGTTTAATATAACATGTGCTGCGGGAGTATGGGGGTGTCCAGCCGGTTGTTACGAGCCATTCAGTCCCTGTGCAGCCGCAGTGAGGGCTTGGTCAGCATTGACGACAATAAGCTGGACTCATTTCTGGTGTGTGGTAGACTCCGCCAGGGCGGCCCTTTGGCACCACTTTCTAGGCATAACCAAGTGGCAGAAGGCGTCTGCCTTAGTGGCCTCAGAATCTCAACCCGGCACCAGATATTATATTCTGGATGAATATTATATTTTGCTGTTTTCACTGCCTCAAAGCATTGTCTGGTTTTAATGTTTTTATCTTCTGTGTTGAACACACTGAGTTTGCATGTAATGATATGTGTCATTTTCCTCTCGATCCTCGTGTAGACATGTTGGATGACATTTCTTAAATTTGCCACATGTACTCCAGAGCATGCAGCCTTCTGAGGTGTGGCCAGGCTTGAGGCAGCCAAAGCAAAAACTTCTCCAGTTGCACAAACTTAACTTTTGTCAACTGGCTCCTCGATAACCATCAGCATTTGTGGAGAGCCTTGCTTTAAAAAATTTTTTAAAAAAGATGCACATGATGCTTGCCCTTATGGAAATGGGTGAATGCCTTGGCACCAGGGTTGCGGCTGCATTCAGAATTGAATTTTCCTTGATCTGCTTGCCTCGATCCTTCTGACTCTGATTGCTTCATTGCTTGCAGTGATGTAATCGGGTTGCATGCGATTCTGGCTTCTTTCTTGAGAAACTAAAAAATGTCTGAAGTCAGGGAATATCACGTATTTATCTTAGAACTTTGTGACTACTCTGTTCCAGCGTGAACTCCACCAATCGGATCATTTGGCTGCAGTGTTTTGGTTTTCAATTGGTTTAGGGATTATAAACCTTGAATGGGGCATGGCTGATTCAACACTGCATAGAAAGCAAATTCATGCAGATCCTTGCTGATTTTGCAGTTTGCAGTGATTTTGCTTTGCTACCAAAGGTTTCAGGTTCACGGCCTGTGATGTCCCATTTGCTGCCATAGATATTGTCAATATCAGATTGGATAGCACTGATTGTGCTTTCAGCCTCACTGATTAAATCTTGGTCATCGCTATTCTTAACCGACTTCTTCAAGCCATTTATGTGATAGCTGTGGATGTTGGTCTTGTGCATCTGCTTTCACTTTCTCACAGGTTTCAACTTGCCGTAAAAGGGTTTTACAGAAAGTTCAGTCACAGTTCAGTCTACCGAATTCTTCTGTAGACTGAACTAGGTCCTCACTAGTATCTGACACGTTGACTGTGTTTCAAAAATGAAATTATGATATTTGAAATCAATAGCCTCAACTATGTGAATATAAGTTTCAGAATTGCATAAACTTCAGGTAAACACATTCAGCTGCAAGGGTCAGAAAAATCCCATTAAACTACAAAACCTTCAGGCAGTATAAATTGCAAATTACAACCTTGAAATAGCACGAATAGAAGAAGGAAAAACTTATATGAATATGTTTAAATACCTTAAATGCTTCACATAAAAAATTACATTTTACATTCTTCAAAAAAGGTGTATTTACATTTAGTACACCAACGGAAAGGAAAATGTGACAGTGAGACTCGGCCCAACAGAAACTTTAGCAGCCATTCATAAGTTCTTGTGCAACTTCCAAGACACTAATTCAAAGCGCTTGCTTCTTTAGCCGTTATTTATTCACTTGCTTCTCTACTGATGCGATTGTGACAGTCCAAAATGTGGTACTTACCTTGCGAGGTTTTCTTCTGGCCAATTTGCCACCTTAATCTTGGGCCTTGACTGTTCTACTATGCCTCCCTCAGTCACAAAGCAAAGGTCCATATTCTTTTCACCACATTTGCTTTTTAAGTACACAAAGCACTGACTTAAAACATCGTAGAACATAAGAACATTAAACAATTAAACAATTAAAATATATTACATTATACTAATTAAATTAAGCGTAGTTGACTGATAAGGCTCTTTGGCGCCACACAGTGGCCAGTAACACTAATTAAACCACACCGGAGGTTTATAACTGCAAACATGCAGGTTATTGACTAAATCACCAGAGAATACAGAACAGGTTAGCGATGTTTTCAGTTAAGCCTTGGGACTGAATCATGCTGCTCCAGGTGAGTACTGATGAGGGAAAACAAGCTCTTGGTTCACAGCTAAGTCTATAATGATTTCTTCAGATTCCAGGTAACTTGAATCCAGCCAAGGTACACTCTGGAGAGAATTACGAGCCAAGATGAGAGAGTATGGTTAGGTAATCAGAAAGCACAGAGAGCCTGATTACCACCACAATGATGACAACAACCTGGCAAAACAGTGGCAGCTTCAGCTGGCCTTTTATCCCTGAGAGGTGACGAGCAAATGGAAAGCAGGTGTGCAGGCTGGATCAGGAGACGAGGTAGATCCTCCCATGGGCAGAGCAGCAAACCAGAGCACTGCCCAAACTCCCCCTGAGAGCAAGAGAGAGAAGAGGAAGGGAGGATTCATCCACCGAGGACCATTTTCAGGAATCTCTTTATAAACTGTTATGGTATTCCATCCAATAATTGTTGAGGTGTTTCAGTGTGGATTAAAGTGGTGGAACGACAAACCATAGCTGCCTTCCGCAGAACTGCCACTAGCATAGTTAAAAATGCTGGAGCTTTAGCCTGACCACATAAAGGACCCAGATAAAGGTCAGCTGTTACCGACGCTTTTATTTAACGTGCTTACAAGTGTTTATATTTGCATTTTATTTATTTATATTCATTTATTTTTCATTATTTCATCATTTCTCTTCCCAGTCTTTGGCCAGCATAGGGTTTATATAAACCTTTACATGAAAATCATTATTTGAATTACTCTCAACATCCTGTGGGATCCAAAACAAAGTTACCAGGCTCCAGCAACATTGCCACTGTTTACTTTAACATCTGAGAGAAAAAAGAGCAGAGCAAGATTACGCACCAAGACAGATGGGGTGGACTAATAATAGCATCCACTAACACAAAAGAAAGAGAGCTCTAGACAATGGGCGGTGCGGTTAAATAGGGGGCTCATCTCTGATCTGCCCATCGAGCCTCATCTGTGGTCACATCTCTCCTGCCTCTGACGCTGGTAAGTTCCCTCGATAATGTGGGCTGTGAAACTTTTTCTAAGCTGTAGTGTTCGGCACAAGTTTTCTTTTTCTGTATGTTTAGCGGACAAAATTCACTGAAGGCACTTTGAAAACATAAATTAGCCCCAGTCCAGCTGTTCATGTGTTTTTGTCACTCAGCTTTCAAACTGTGACACATCTGTGCAGTGACGCTGCACAGAGATCTTGTAGTGTTGGTTTTTGTTTTTGATGGGATCCACGTAGAATAGATGATGTCATCCTGGCGTCAACACTGGGGGCCGCAGCAGAGACACCGATAATTAGAAAGTGTTTTAAAGTTATTTTGTGAGCAGCCTAGTTTCACACTGGGGCAGTGGCTGTAAGTAATCTATAAGAGTCCCTGCTAAATGCGGTGGGATGATCAACTGAAATAATGTGAACTAGTGAGTTTAAATCTGTAGCCAAAGCAGCTATGTTCAAATCCGAGGTTGACGTAAACTTTCCAAAGCACCTTGGGTGGGTTTTTTTTTTCATTGCCAAGTTGGCTGCACCACAGAGGGTCACAAGCATCCATGAGTTACTAGCAATAAATCCCTGATCCAGGCTGGGCACCCCAGAGCACAGTCACCCACCACAGCTGTCTATCAGTTGTCTCCTGGTCTATTTGGGGAGACAGACCACTCTAAATTCCTCTCGGCAAGATAATCCTGAGGAGAAAGACGGGGATAAGGGACAGAAGAGATGGATGAGGGACGGCTATCAGTCTGGAATTTCCCTAATCCGCTGGAACAGATTGTAACCCCATCATGCTAGGTGGTCTTATGTGGTGTTATTCTCAACTGGAACCAAACAGTAAAATTGGATGGAGTGGGGTGGGAGTGGGGGCTAACATAAACTGAAACAGTGAAAGGGCGAGTGCTGCAAATCACTTGCTGATTTCATAAAGGACAAAGGGCATGAGACTGAGGGAGGAGGAAAGGTCAAATGAGGTCTTGACAAAAGTGAAAACAACACTATAATGATGAGATGACAGAACAAATTAAGCATCTTAAAACACAGCTTGTTATTGTTAATGTGTCACCTTTTGCTGATATTTGTGAGATTTTTCCCAAGCAAAGCTGCACCCTGCAAGTTCTAGGAATCATTTTTGACACTGAGACCTGCAGTTTTTTTTGGGTTTGTATTATATTTTTATGCACAACGAACAGAATTTCACCAACAGAACATTTGGATTCATGCAAGACAGGAACGGAGCTCTCAAAGCCTCAGCACCTCAGATATAAAGCTGGATTTAAGGTTGCCTAGACCAGTGGTTTCCAAACTCTTTTTGTCAGGCATGTCCAAACATTTAACAGCCATTTTCTTACTTTTACGTGCACTATATTGCCAAAAGTATTCGCTCGTCTGCCTTCACACACACATATGAACTTGAGTGACATCCCATCCTTTATCCATAGGGTTTAATATGATGTCGGCCCACCCTTTGCAGCTATAACAGCTCCATCTCTTCTGGAAAGGCTTTCCACGAGGTTTAGGAATTTTTGACCATTCTTCCAGAATCACATTTGTGAGGTCAGACACTGATGTTGGACGAGAACGCAGTCTCCACTCTAATCCATCCCAAAGTGTTCTGTCAGGTTGAGGTCAGGACTCTGTGCAGGCCAGTCAAGTTCCTCCACACCAGACTCGCTCATCCATGTCTTTATGGACCTTGCTTTGTGTAGCGGTGTGCAGTCATGTTGGAACAGGAAGGTGCCATCCACAAACTGCTCCCACAAAATTGTCCAGAATGTCTTAGTATGCTGAAGCATTAAGAGTTCCTTTGACTGGAACTAAGGGGTCGAGCCCAACGCCTGAAAAACAACCCCACACCATAATCCCACGAACTTTTTTAAAGCAGTCTGCATGCTTGGGTGCTTGGTTTTATACACCTGTGGCCACAGAAGTGATTGGAACACCTGAATTCAGTGATTTGGATGGGTGAGTGAATACTTTTGGCAATATAGTGCATTTATCAGTTGCATACATGCATTGCTTTTAGCTAACTATTTAAACTATATGTCTATTCACTTATCCCCTGCCTCTTCATCAATTTACATTATACATTGCATCTATCTTTAATGAAGCTGCACCAACCTGCCAATGCAAGACACTTCCAAGTATGCTGGCATCCTTGCAGTGCCAACAAAGAATGCAGAGGGGTTTCTCCTGTGTGCCATCAAACGTGGCCACACTTATATCTAAAGTATGATAATCGCCGAAGATCGTCCTGCTGACAGTTTACAGCTGCTGAAACCAACTCCACGTTCTGATAGAAGTGCAGAAAGATGATCCGGCTTATCAAAGGCTAACAAACAAATGCTGCCAATGGTTCACAGTGTGCATGTGCGTGTGTTTCTAATTTCTCCTGTCTGTCTTCCAGTGAGATCTCAACAGCAGGATGCCTGAACATGTGTGAGTGATCAGGTTTTGGATTCTTATTGTAGAGCATTTGATCATTCACACACACAGACATGAAAAGCATTTTAAATTATGTCTTTTTTTTTTTCTTTTACAGGCAAGAGGTAAGACCATTTGACCGCTAACCTGTTGCTATAGTATTCAACGGGAGCAATTCAGATAAATCAAATTAACCTGGTAAACTACGCATGCAATACTTGTATTGATCATCTTCTGAATCATCTTAACCACACAGCGGAAACCAAAGATCTCAGCCTCGAGGAAGCTGATGCTCAAGGTAAGAGAAATCATGGGCGGTTATTTCACAAACAATTATAGTGTAATTCATGTGTTCAGCCACAGGAGGGCAGCAGACACAGACAACTGAGAGAAAGCCAGCATGTGAGAGCATCTTGAGGTGCTTGGCCAGAATCCAAGCTCATATGTAATGCATTATTTTATGTCTATTTGGCAGAGTCTCATGGTGGCAAAGGCTAAGGAGGAATTGGAGCAGGAGATTTTAGACAAAGAGGGGGAGAAACAGAAATACCTGGCAGAGAGAGCTCCTCCTTTAAATATGAGTGGCCTGAGCATTGGACAGCTACAGGTAACTTGCCTTCAAAGTCCCTAAATTCACTTATGCTTCTTTCAATTCAGTTTTCAATAACTAAAACCCAGTAAAGGCCGCTAAAGGTGCTGCAACTCCCATTCCACTACAGTGTTTTCACAGACTGTGCCACATGAGTCTCTTTTTTTTTACATTTTCATTGAAAAACCTCTAAATGCATTTTTTTTTTTCAAATTCAGCCTCTTGTCTGGCTGAACCTTGACCACATAGATCATTCCCAAATTATGTCTATATATCATTATGTTCGAAAAACATTTCCAGCTGGTAAATTGTGAATTAGCTCTTGAAACCAACTAAATGAAGGATTCCACACGATCCCTCTCGTGCCAAGTTTAACCTTTGTCCGTGTGTAGGATCTCTGCAGGGAGCTCCATGCCAAGATAGATGTAGTTGATGAGGAGCGATATGATATTGAAGCTAAAGTTATGCTCAACACACGTGAGGTTGGTATACATTATTATCCCAGCACATTTCCCTATGCAATAAGTAGAATATGAAATGTTTCACATCGGTGCAACGATATGAGCACCATGAGAAACTCTTGTGTCCTGTACCTTGTATTCTGTGTCGCCGGTTCAGATTAAAGACCTGAACATCAAGGTGCTGGACCTCAGGGGGAAATTCAAGAGGCCTAATCTTCGACGCGTCCGTGTGTCTGCTGACGCCATCCTTCGCTCGCTTCTGGGCTCCAAGCACAAAGTCTCCATGGATCTGCGAGCCAATCTGAAGTCAGTCAAGAAAGAAGACACTGAAAAGGTGCATGCAAATGGGAAAAGAGAAGATGCATTCATGCATATACACGCAGAATACAATCAAACCACCCCAAGCAATAGCCGTGCCATCCTTAGAGCACAGATACGCATGCAGGTTTCAGATACAGACATGATGTCACAATTAAGGTGTCACAGAATACCTGAAACTGTGTTTTCAGTGTCTGTGTGTGTCTAAGGTGTGTTTAAGACACTGGGTAGGAAGCCATTGCAGGGCGGTGACCATGTATTTGCTAGAGAAGGCACAGAACACAAGACAATGATTCCATTGTACACAAAATAGTAGCCTTTGTGACCACTTCTCCTAACTCTAAGTGCATGCACATGTGCAGATTAGCCCATTCCGGTGTGTGTATTCTTGTGAATGAATGCGTTTACCTCCGAGTGTATGATGTGAGGTAAACCAGTTATACTAGTATGGTAATACACAATTCTCCAAAGGGCTTCCCATTGAAACACATAGATCTCAAAGGCTTAGACACAACAATAAGACTTTTTGAACCTGCTCTACTTTGCAGCCTCTGTTCTTATTCTATTATATTTTCTATTACACAATCCAACTGTCTGTTCTATCTGCAGAAGAGGCCAGTGGAGGACAGTGACTGGAGGAAGAATGTGGAAGCCATGTCAGGGATGGAGGGAAGGAAGAAGATGTTTGATGCTGCCAAAGGCTCTGCACAGTGAAGCCGGAAGGTGGGCTGGTGTCAGATCAGTGACATCACTCCGCCACATCTGAATCTGTGTTGGTCTTCCTGAATCTTTTGCAGCTCCCGTGTTGTTGTTTCATGCTGATGTCTTTGTGTATGCTCCTACCATGGAGGTGACACTCCTGAAAGTTTTTCAACTATTCTGTTAGCTTTTCTTTGATAAGGTGTTTAAATGATTCTGTCTGTTATGTAAGATTATTTGTACTTTTCTCAGCACATTGCACCATAACCCAGATAATGAGGCCGATATTTGTATGACAAAGTCAAACAAAACTGAATGTGTGATTGTTTTTGCTCGGGGATGAACTCTAACCGTGTAATGTGGTTAAAAAAAAGTACATTTAATCAGCAGGACTTACAGGAAAAATGGATGAATAAAAGATTCAAAATACAATGTACATTAAAAGTCATCATTGTGATGGCGATTCATGTGTGTTCATTAATCAAATGCTGTATTCAGTGGCATGCACTGCTGTTTTAAAATATGATTTGTCCGAACTTTTCAAGCTCAGTTAATACAGTCTGCATCATTTAAACTCAGACTTAAAGTGAGCACATTAGATAATCTTTATAAAGGATTAGTCTTTTAGTAGCAGTGATCCCATGCAGACAGCAAATATAGAGATGAGCACATGCAGTTTAAATGGTTTATGTGGATTCTTCTATGCACTACTAAAAATGCTTATTTCTCATCCAGTTTGAGGTCACAGTTTGTTCAGTCTGTGATGTCAGCCTTGCCAACCGGTCCTCTAACTGCTAGATCATATGAGACTGGGATTGACTCTCAGGCCATCTGGGGATTGATTGCTGCATTACCGTTTTATGCTTAACCTCCCAAAGAGAAAGTTCATTCTTTGACCGTTACTCCTCCATTCTGCATCCCAAAGTATCCTTGAAAATGGCAAGCATCACTTCTGCTAAGAATGTTTCAGCATCAGTCACATCAAGGGATGTGTGTGTGTGCAGCCTCACAGAGCAGCTGGCTCTAAAGGGGTCTTATATTAGAAATGCAGGAACATACTGAACATACACTCCTATGTTAAAAAAAGAAAGAATACAGGGTATTTTTTTCACATAGACACTTCTGCAACAGAGCTGCAAATTATACATTTTAACTGATATGCTTATGTGCATGCTGTCCAGATGTAAAACAGTTTAGCTGCTGTCTGTTTTGCATGTCCATAAAGCACACTCTGCTTTTAAAACTTGCCTTATCCAGGTGGTGGATGCAAAGCACCCGCAATAGTCTTGTCTCACTGGGGGAATGTCTTGCTGTTTCACTTCCATTTCCAAGAAAGACCTGATCGCACAAATGCAAGGCTCATTTTAGACACAGGGACATTAACACACTGAAACACACAATGGACACACATGCATGCAAACACCAAGTTCACTTCCCAGCATCTGACATGATACAGCACCTGCACAGCCAGTGCTTCTTCAGCCAGGGAGTGACACACAAACTAGTTCCATTAGATAGCAGATGCATGATAGAGCAGTGATGCATGCTATAAGACACCCTCTTCTCTAAATAAAAGCGAAGCACACTCAGGTTTGCACATGCACAGGTGAAAGTAGAACCAATCTGGATAGGCATCACTATGCCTCGGTTATCAGCTACCACGATAGTATCTCTCCTTGTTTATTGAGGAACTCCACAGAATACAGCAGACATAGATGTGGTATAAAGTGTGTGTGTGTGTCTAAGTTTAGGTCAGAGTCCAACACACGCAGGCTCCAGAGAAAGGTGTGGACCCACAGAAGAGCAAACAGTCTGACTCACACTGTAGAGAAAGTCCAGTTTAAGACGGCATAGCATTCATTTACATGCATTATTATGATTATTATTATTATTATTCAATTAATAGGCCATTGTTCTTAAGATTTAGTTATTAATATAAGAATTATTCTGTAATATTTTGGTACCTTTGCTTGCTTAAATAAATTAAGTAACCAGAGGTGGAAAATAGCCACAAACGGCTGACAGTTACAGGTACCACCTTTTCCATACTTCCACCATACAAGGTACTCTTGTATGGCGCGCTCTCCCCACCCCTCACTCCCAGTCTGTCAGGTGGAGAGCTTACCTTTACGGTCACGTGACGAGTCTGCGAAGCGCACCGGGGTAAAGGTGGACTGCTTTGTGCCATAGTGACTGTAATTTGACTGCCGCCCTCAGAGTGCCAGTCAGGCAACTTTTTCGGTCTGTGATCGCAGTGGACCTGAAAACTTTTTTCTTTTTTTTTCAATATGTCTTTGAGTCGGAGAAACTGGTCGGCTTTGTCCAGGTAAGATTATTTGCCCGGACTCCTGGATTTCTAAAGGGATTAGTCACCTGTGTTTCCGAGCGCCTCCGAGAACAGGTGATAAATGCTGGATGTTTAGGAACGCGCGTAAATAGCAGGTTTGGAGTTTGACTCTTGCAGCAGAGCAGCCAAATTTAAAGAAATCATTCGATTACATTCATATAGTGAGTCTGTAGCATGCAGTGCAGTGAGGCGGGCAGTTTCTGTTTGGTGCAGCGTCGCTGTTATTATTGCAGTCACTTCTAGCTTTTGCGGGATAAGGTCCGGTAACTGGATCATTTTGTTCTATTCTGCTTTTAAATGAATTTGTTCAATCAAAGGAAACGTCATCCTGCTGCTACTCGGCAACTGGCTCATTTAATACACTGATAACAACGTTTTTCAAAAAGCACGATGTAAAATACAGCCACAAAAAGGTGGATGGACACGTAAAGCAGGTTCTTTATAACAGTTATTAATCTTTTATTTTCCAAATAAAAATAAATAAATTGTTTGAAGGATTCATGCTGATCCTGATCTCATGTAGATTATACTGTTTTACATATGTTCACATCTGTATCCTCACTGAGACTCAGCCTCTGTTTGTTGTTTTGTTTTGTTTTTTTAACACATCTTTATTGTTTTGATTCTGCTTTCAGCCTTGCACGGCAGTGGACAATGGAGGACGAGGAGGAGGTGGAGAGGGAAAAAAGGAGGAGGGTGAAGACAAACTCAACTGCTGACCCAGATGAAGACTTCAGCCCCACTCCCACTCCTGAAAACACACCCAGCAATGATAGTACCTTTGAGACAGACTCTTCGAATGAAATGTCCCAGCGCTCTAACAGGTTGTTTTCATAATTTAGTAAGACAAATATGTTGCCTTGCACTTGTTGATTCATACAATATATGAACACAGTTCTCTTTTTACTGCTTTAGACTTCATCTGCGTGTCTGTTTTGTTCTTGTGGTTCTGACATATAAGGAGGCCACAGGCCTTTTTTTTTTTATCATACCTTTATAGTGGTCTCAAACTAACAGAGAGAGGATTCTTACAGTTTTGCCCTATGGGAATAAATGTGTATATATTTCAAACCCATGAAAACATCTGATACCCATGTAGGCAAAGTATGAAATGCTGTCAAAAACACAGACAGCGGAGTACCTGCAGCAGAATCAGTCTTCAAAGACACAGAGGAGCTGCAGAGCTTTTCATAATAGAAACCTGAGCTGATGCAGGACTGGCAGATCTTTTCAGGTCTTTCTAGAGACCACTCATCACATGTGTTGGTCATTAATGTGCACATATGTACTGTTTATTGTCAGTATGGAGCAGATGCAGGTGGACTTTGTGGAGATGCTGCGAGTGCGCGACGAAAGGCGACGGATGCGGCACGTGGAAACGTTGAGACGACAGAAGGAAGAAGGGGAGGATGAAGCTGAAGTCAGCCGAGGAGGAGGCGCCAGGGTAGAGCTGCTGGGAGACATGGCTGAAGAGGAGGGAAGTGTTGTCAAACCACAGCCACCAGTAAAAACAACTTCTCACAGTCCCAGCAGCACCAGCAGCACCACTAGCAACAATGCCAGAAGCAGAAAAGTAAGAAGGATGTCTCTCCTTACCTGTTTGGAGGAAAATCCGTTGAATTATCACATGATAACAACCCCAACTGCGGCTCCGTGGCAAAAAAAAAAATCAATATCTGCACCCAATTGTGCGCCAAAAAATGCTGATATTGTTGATTTTTCATCCGCTCGTGGTGGAAAAATAAGGTAATAACCAGATTCTGGATTAAATGACCAGTGAGATGTTGACAATTCTGTCAGAAATGACAAAATATGAACTGCATATGAACTCTAAGGACAAATCCTTTGACAAGACAGGTAAAAAAAAAAATCCCCACTAATCTCCCCTCACACCCGAGCTCTTAATGCTTCCCTAAGTCATGCTGCCAGCAGTGCACCCTGTACAGTTAACTGTTCTCCCACACAGAGGGGGAGTTAATTATTCTCTAGATTTTACAACAACAAACTTAACACAAATTTTTTTTTCCAAGAGGGAACAATATAAGTAGTGCTGTGTACGATGCATTCGCACATACACACACGTGTCGTTTCTGCTGCTTAAAATCATTGCTGGTATACTGTAGGTATTTTCTTCTTGTGGGTACAACACATTAAAATATACAGTGTAAGTATATGATACACTTTTAAGTCACAGTTTTAGGAAAAAAAAAAGCGAACATAACAGTTTACTCTCTACTTTCTGGACTTGAACTCCACCTGTAAGTCAAGTGGCCATGCAAATCCTCTCTAAAACGTTGATAAGGTGTGCTTAAGGCCATAATTTCACTTTATCTTTTATTATGCACGCAGGCCGCTCTAGCTCAGTGTATCTGCAAATAAGGCCATAACCTCACAGTGTTATGTAATGCAAGGTGTGTCATCTATACAAAAGTTCGTATGCCGTGTGCTCATGCCGATGTGCTCCCCTGTTTTTTTCTTTGTCAGCATGAGAATGGAGAGTCATCGGGCAAAGACCCTGATCCAAAACCATCCTCCAGCCCGGCTCGCAAGTTTGTCAGGTTAACAATTACTTTCTTTTTTTTTTTTTGCTCTGTTGTTCTCTTTGTTGGTCATCTAGGAAGATCAAATGCATATCGAACATTTTATTAAGATAAGATAAAGGTTATTGATTCCACACATGGAAACTAAAGCAGCACAGTAAGAGCAGTGCAATAATGTAAAACAGAAACCAGGACCAATAAAATCCTTATATAAGAGTAATTATAATGGCTTGTTTTGTATAGATCATGAAGCACATAAAGATATTCTAAGGAAAAGACACTTCAGACATTCATTCAAGTTAGTTTTGACATGCTAGATATATTTAAAGATTTAATTTAGGTAACTTTATTATCCATAGAAGGATATAAACAGATCAGAGAAATCTATATTTCTGCGGGACCACTGGTTCCTTTCGCTTTGCGTTATTAAATTCATTCTCTTTGTGGCGTTGCAGTTCTGTCTCCATCTCACTTGACAAGAATCCATCTGTCAGTGGGCGCACAACTCCCATGAGCCCCGGCTCTCCCACAACCCCCTTTTCACCTCACGAACACTGGTCCTCACCCTGCCAGAGTCCCTCTCCTCAGGGAGCTCAAAGCCCTGTTCAGAACGGGCACACACAGGAGGTAGCTCACCGCGCACGCATGTACACACACACACACAAATAAACTGACAGATTAAGTCGTTTACAACATAATCATCTCAGCTTCATGTTTTGCTTGTCAAATAAAAGACCTGCTACTGTAAGCGCTGACTGCATCTCATCAATCCAGCCAAGGCATCAGCGCCCTCTAGTGTTAAAAGAGTAAAAGTTCAGTCTTTGTAAAAACAATCATTGCTCCAGAGAGGCACCTGCAGCTGTCACAAAAATACAGAAGAGGTTCACTGCAGCTCAACTAAGGTCTGACTAGCATGTCGCAGGAAATCTAAGTTATTTTTCTTTATCTCAGACCAATGGAAACTTTGAACAGGCGACCAAACCTGCTTTCATCAGACAGAGCTCCAGGACCGTATCTTTCAGGGTAAACACTGACACACACACACACACACACACACACGCGTGTGCACACGCACAAACACACGCACATGTGCATGCACACACATGCAGACACAAAACCATTCAGGCATCCTTCCCGGTAAACGCCAGCATTAACTTTTGCCAATTTGACTGTTAAAACACGATTTTATCTCCCATCAACTGCCAGACTATCAGTTCAGGATAATTTGCTTGTGCCACTTAAACAGCCAGTTCATGTTAATAGCTCAATGAGTATTGACCCGCTTTTACTGCTGACTGGCTGCTTTGTTAACACCCTAACATCACAGCACAGAAGGTGATTGAGCAGGTCACTTGCTGCTGACATTTCAACTGTAAGCGCTGCTAACACACACTCACATAGGCTTGTTCTTCCACAGATGATGAGAAAGAAAGAAGAGGAGGTTTCGCCGCTCCAGAGGAGGTAAGAAAACATCCTTCTCCTTATTTTGTGTCAGCCTCCCTCAGGTTCATCGCTGACTTGTTTGTTCTGTTGTAGCGTCAGTGTGAGGACGACCTCCAAGAAGTTTGAGTCCAATGCAGTAAGATAACTTTAATTTACTTTCACCCAATGTGATTGATAATTAGTAATTATCCTTTAATAAGCAATTTTCTTGTTTGGGACTTCACAAAAATACCATCACAAATTCATAGTAACAAGATGATGAGCTCTGAAGGCCTTGATACTGAAGTATTGCTAAACAAAGTTGTGCATAGATAATTTACAGTGTTAATTCTCTTTTTTTTGGAGCAGGACCAAAATGAGGATGAAAACAAAACATCATCTTTCCAGAGAAAGTGAGGTTTTTTTTTGTTTCTTTGTTTTTATCTTTTCTAAAAAAATATATAATAATAATAATAATAATAATAAATTTTAATCAGTGCAAGTGATTACAGCTTTACAAGTACACGAATGTCTCCCCAGCTCTAGGCAGAGAATTTCATCTAGATCCATCCAGGAAAAGATGGAGAGACTGGCTCAGGCTGCACAGGTCAGAGTGTCAGCCCAGCATGCGCAGTGGCTTAAGGGGAGATTATGTTCTTACTGTGGTATACGCCACCTGCCAGTGTCACCAATAGTTTTCTCTTGGCTCTTCACCCACAGAAGTCAGAGCTGACACGATTCCCAGATGTCACGCAGAGGACTCTGGTCCTGCTGGAAGAGGTGTCCAGAAAGAGAGGGATCTTTGAGAAGGAGCAGCAGCAGCAGCAGCAGGTGCAGAGCCCCACCAGTCCTGGAGTTTCCAGACAGGTACGTTCATCACCCGCAGTTCATGCCTTTTCAGTGTAAGAACTGTTTATGTTAACATTCGTTAACGAATTATTCTGCAAACCACTGTTGCTTCCAGGAATTTCGGGGCTTCACATCAGGAATGTCAGACCGGATCAACCGCTGGCTCAACAAGACCAGCAAAACTGGGTCCTCACACAGCCCTACTGTAAGTGTAGTATATGGAAGCCAGGGGGCAGTATTACTCTTTGAGATGTAAGCCTTGGTCATGCAGGACGTAGTTTGTTGCTCCTGTTGCTTACATTTAATACATTTTTAAGAGTTTTTATGATAATCATTATGTAGGTAACTATATAAAACTGATCTGTTTTTAACTGTGTTCAGGAAGTTCTGACCAATTAATTCTTCCTAAACACAGATTTTCCACTCTGGCAGATTAAGTACAGTTATGTAGGTGTTAATTTCATGGTTTTTTATTCCAAAAGTAGCATTAAGTCTTCAGATATTTGGTCAGAAGTGATATAATTGTGGTCTGAAGAGTTTAGAGTTGGGCAATTAAGTTATTCAAAAAATGGTTCACATGACAAACTCAAGTTGCACTTCGTTTTAACGGCAGGTATTGGTGGCTGCAGAGATGGCTGTGGGACCTACAGAAATGCTGATATGATTGTGACACTTAAATCGAATCTGTCCTAACATCACTCACTTCTGTCAGAGTAGAGTGACCCGTTCCTCCTGCTTTGAGCCATGTTGGCTTTCCAGCAGCTATCTAATGAGCATGGAGAAACATTCTGTCAAGTGATGTATAGACCACACTGCCGAAACCAGTTTAAGGATTTTAGGGTTTGAAAACCTATCAGTCCTGTAAGGGGTCCCTGGCTCCAAAAATATTTCAGAACTCCTGATATGGAGCACATGGAGTGTGTTTTATATTTCTCTCTCTTCACTGTGAGAATCATTCTGTCTTTAATTTGTAGGATTTGAGACATGTGGACATTACTAGTAAGAGGAGCCTGTTTGAGAGCAGAGGGGAGGCCAGTGTCTCAAAAGGCAGTCATGGAAAAATCTGAATTGAAGGAAGCCTATTTATAATATCCAACAGGTAAGAATACTGCCCCGTATTGTACAAAGTAACATCGGGTTATTCTTGCATGATCATTGCTGTGGGAGCAGTTTTAACAACTCCATAAATGAAGCAAATGTAAGGAAACCACTGGGTGTTGCATTGAACTCCTTCAGTTATAAACTGTTGTCTTCTTGTGCCTGTATTTGCAGGATTCTGATGTGTGTAAGTGAGAGGCAGAGATCTGGAAGATTAATGGATCTGACGACTGAGTGATTTTTTTTTTTTTTCCGTTTACTGTCAAATTACAGATCTGAAACGGGGAACAGAGAAAAGGCCTGCTGAGTTGTAGCTGTTAGAGGACTGAAAAGGTGTAAACTGCTTTTAAAGTTAGGAAGCTTCTATCATGACACCTTTGCGTTGCTGTTTTAAGAGCTCTTCTCTGAAACGTTAAAATACGTTTAAAAATGTCTCAGATATGTTTTGTTTGAATCTTTTTCAGCTGTTTGCCTTTGTGTAATTTTTTTTTTCAAGCACTTTAAGCAGGTGAAGGTTTTAAGGATTACATGTTTTACTGAATTTCTCTGCTGGGAGTTGTAATTTGTATGTTTTGTTTAATCTGCCAAAGTAATTTTTTTTGTTTTGTTTTGTTTTATCTGGACTTGTGGACAAGATTCTGCCTTTCTAAGTAATAAAATGTTTTACTACTACAATTGTCTGTCACTGTTTATTTTTACTGTGTCTGGTCCTAGTTGAATATATATATACTTTAGCATATCTCAGAGTAGGGTGGATACGGATAAGAGCGGCATGCCTGTGTTTCATCTACAGCAAGGTGCCATACAAGGAAAACAGAACGTGTGTGTCTGTGTGTGAGTGAGAGTGTGAGCGAATCAGCTGCCTGTGATCGTTTTGGCACCGCGAACCGCAGTCACGCACACAGAGGCCTTTTTGGGGAATGGTGATAATGGAGAGTACATGCTATCTAGAAAGTTATTAATAACACAACAAGGGGTCCTAAAGCCTCATCCGCACAACACAGTCAGTCCTTCACCCTCTGACTCTCACCCCACGCTCCTGTTGGGACCTCTCTCCAGGTCTCTTTCTTCATCCCTTCATCAGATCTTCAGGTACGTTTTCACTAATTGTAAAGTTACATGTGTGTGACCAAAACGCAGTATTCACGCCAGAAAATATTGTAGTTTTTAATGGCTTGGAGCGAAAGGGAAAGGGAATATCTTCTACGAAAAATTCACTATTGGCATTGTTTTCTAGATAATCAGATTCTGCCGGTGCACACCTGAACGCGCCCAATCATGTCAGACAACGAGGAAGTGGTGGAGGAGTATGAGGAGTAGGTTGAATCTCGCTTTTACTTAAAAATACTTACAAAATTAGTCTCTTGAGTGCGTCCACTATTCATCACAGATATGTAGTTTCTTTGCAGCAATTGTATTAATAATATCACGTCATAATGCCATGTGTTTGTCTTTCGGATCACTTTAGTAACGCACCTACGTGATTCATTTTCACAGGGAGGTGGAAGGTAAGACCTCTCATCATGACTCACCAGACACAACACAGTCACAGTACTGAAAGATGCGGTCTGCTGTTAAAATAAAACCTCGTTGTTTAGGCATATGTATTCTCTTGGCTAATCCCATGAGGCTAATGTAAACACCCAATACTGCTGTACTGTATATTCAATGCACTGTTGCAAGGATTTAAGGGGAATGTGAGGACATGTTCCTAATTGTATTTAGTTTGAATGAAAATGTCAAGTTGATCTATAAATCAAATGTAAATGTTCAGCCTGTTTGTCAACTGTAGGTGATTATTTCATGTGTATATAGCCTACATAAATGAGCAATTTACAGCAGTACAGAATTACTGTTTGCACCTTTTTCATGTTAAGGCTGATTATAAGCAGCACAAAGCACAAATGCTGTGTCAAGTCAAGATTTGCTAGTAGGAAAAGTTTGCCTTAAGGGCTTTCCTGCCTTTTTAATATTCTTTTCAACTGCAGCTTGTTGAGGTTTAGGTAGCAAAAGTATTTGGTTAGATTTAGGCAAGGATCTCAGTTTGGGCTAAAATACGTGTACCTGCATCTTACAGAGCCTGTAGCACTGAAGGCAAACATCCAGTGTGCTCAGCAGAGTTGCTTGTAATCAGTGTAACATTACGCTACAAACAAGTTTGCACAGTCTGCGTTGCTCATTATGTGATAAGATTTTTCAAATGTTTCTCTGCGCATTTCCCCGGCTGCACGACACAGAAGAGGAGGCCGCTGAAGGTACTGACAGCTTAAGGACTGATATTTATAAATGAGCCTGAAGGTCATCAATGAATGCTTTTTGTCACGTTCCAATAGCACGCATCAGGTGTCGTTTGGAAGAGCAGCTGGAAGAGTGGCAGATGCCATTTATCCTGAGAGCCACTGTGATAAACAGCATGGCTGTGACTGAGCTTCATTTATGATTGCATTTAAAATATTTGTGCTTAATCTCATCATGCTTTGAAAAAGATTTATGCATGCATTCATTTACTTATTTACTTACTGCTCATTGCTTTGCTAACCAGCTCTGTGCTTTGCTCAGCAGGGGATCAGGGGTTATATGAGGAGGTGGAGCAGGAGGAGGAGGAAGAGGAAGGTACTGCTTGAGCTTTGGGCAGATTTTTTATTTTCTCAGAAATCATCAGGTTGATTTTGCTAACAGTTTCAGTTGATGTGGATGCAAAATGTTTAACAGAATCCCACAAAACAAATCAGTTGTGTTTAGCAGATGACTCATCTCATTTCTTTCACCGTGGCCTTACAATCAGAGGTTATCGATCAGGGAGAGTGATTGTTCAGAGCTCGTAACAGTCAACATTCTTCATTATTTGCTTCCTCCTGCTCCAGAGGCTCCACAGGAGGAAGACAAACCTGCTGCAGACGAGGAGGCCGACGAAGAACAAGGTAGTTATTAAAAGTTAAGTGTGTGTCAGAGATTCTGTCAGCGATTAGCTAATGGGACAAACAATGGTTCTGGGGTCTGCGTTGTCAACGCAGTGATGATGATTAATGTATTTTTACCAGTAATCATCAGTCACAGGCAGACAGGGAGATAATGTGTTATCTCGGTCACATTTCACTTTGGTATGTGAGAGTCTGTACTTGAGGTTCAAGCATGCAGCTTTTCTTAGTCACACCAGAAACACCAGCTGGGTTGAGAGTAATCCCCAGGCCTCCAGTCCCTCCCTGCCCTAAGGCGTTTGTTTATTAGTCAGAACAAGGTGTTTTTCACTGTTTCGGTGCCTCACTTTCTTCCACAGCCAAATTAAATGGGAGGGATGCTGGCGTTATTCTCACCTTTTGGCTCATTTATACCTATAAATTAACGCCCTGTGAGGTAATTGTGGGCTGTCACTTGTCACAAATACAATAGCCAGGCGACTAGATAGCATGCCAAAAAAAAAAAAAAGAAAAGAAAGAAGGCTGCACCCTTTCTTTTTCCACTTCAGTTTATAATGAGCCATGTTGGCAGCATAGGACGGCTGTCTGGCACTATCAGCTGGCTGCGTGACTTCAGTTCACCCTCAGATATCTCAAAAGTAGCAGATTTATCTACACATGCATCTGGACATTTTACCGCCTGATTGTTTTTTCCCCCGAAATAACTAAAAGCTTGAGTCCCAACCTTGGGTGCCTGTGCTTGCACTGCAGTGTAGAGACTTGCAAAGATTTTAGTTGTGGAAACAGGTACTGAATGCCACTGATTTGCAGTGATCCCTTGACTTTTCCTTAGCTTATCACAATAACCGGATGATTTAGCATGAAATGTGATATAAACAACGGGCATCATTTCCAGATTTTTTTTTCTGAAAACCCTGACAAACATACGATATTCCCCTCAGCATCAGCTGTGCTGTTAAGATGCCAAGACTCTGAACTAAGATGGCAAACAACAAAAACACCGTATCTGTATCATTATTTAGTTTATGGCACCACTGTGCCAAATCAAAGTCTCACACAGCCACCGGTATGGCTGCAGTCTAGCCTTAACAACAATAGAAAGCCTAGAAGGATTATTTGGCTCATTCAGAGATCACTGATCCCACACTTTCTTTGGCAAGACACCGTTTACTATCAGAGTTTGCATCTCTGTTTAACCTTCTTCCAAGTGCATTCCTAGTGCGTGACACACGAAGGAACAGTTCACATCACACAAAACAAATAAGCACCTGACTTCCTCGATGCTCACTTTCAGTCTCTCCCTTCTTTTCAGTCACGCTGCTCTGTCATTTCATCCGTCAGGACTCCTAAATCACTGCCATTTACCGTGCTCCCTCATTTGAGGCATGCCATCACAAACTCTCACTGAAGCATATTATTTTGGTTTCAGATGGAGAAGGGGAAGGAGAGGAGGGAGAAGGTAAATCAATGGAAATTTCATTTTGTGAATCTGTTGTTCTTGGATGTACTCTGCACTGATATGACTCATACTAGACCAAAGTGAAGATAAACTTCTTCTTATTATTATTATTATTAGCACAAATGGTAAACAGACAGATATTCCCATATCTTGCCCGGGCAGAATGGCAGAATTAGGAAATGTTTTTGTGGGGGCTCTTTAATTATGTCTGGTCTGCAATGGCTCATCTGTACTTTCTACTTTGTTTTTCCTTAACAGAGGAGGAGGCCAAACCAAAATTCAAGTAAGTAACACACATGGATGAAAAAAACTGTACTTCTATAAGTATATATAATACAGATGTGTTTTAAAATGCAGATGTTTTCATTTTCAAGCCTAGCTTTAATTCCCTTCTATGTTAACTGTTGTTGTATATGTCTGTTGTTATGTTTGCTTTTATGTAACTCTGTAACAAACAAATAATAAATAAATAGGAGGGTTACCGCTGTAATGTGTTTATTATGCATCATACCAGGAGCCAGCCAGTTAGATTGTGTTAGCTGGATGAGGTTGCTTGCTAATATCAAATTCTTTCTACTTGATCCTCTTAAGCTCAACAATCAACACTTAATTTCCTGTTTATACTTCAGATGGAAAGTTCTGTTAGTTTTACCTGATGCAGTAAATGTAGCCTACTGAGCATTACCCGTTAAACAGTCAATAAAATACGTGAGCAACTCGACCATAACTTGGTATTTTTTTAACAGCTGTTTTTATTGTCCATGCCATCTGTCCATCCTCTTCCACTTATGTGCAGATTTATTTAATGAATGTAGTGTGTATAAAAGCAGATCAGCGATCTCTGGACACTGTCAGACCAGAGAGACAAAGGAATCGGGTCTTAGTCTGTAAAAAAGTGCAAATATACAGATACTGTACGTCTGAGCAGCAACAGGCAGCAACATGTAAAAACACACAGAGGGGACATTTTTTTGGCATCTGCTGATTGTTTTTGATCATCCTTTGACACCAACTGTCATCACAACATTTTTTTTTTAAAAGACTTTTATCTTATTTGATTCATGGTTATAAACTCTGTAATTTCCTGTTGTTTTTTCTTCTTTTTCAGGCCATTTATCATGCCAAACCTTATTCCCCCTAAGATCCCAGATGGAGAGAAGGTTGACTTTGATGTAAGTGACACAGTACAGTACTTACTGCGAGTAGGCTTTTGTCTCCTGGTGTATGACGTAAAGTAGAGTAGACATATCCCCCGCTGCTTTCAATTTAGGACCAAAAACAAATATGTGTATCAGAATAACATAGCATTGGCTCACTGAATCCAATAGGATATACATCGCAAGAGGATGGAGAAGGACCTGATGGAGCTTCAAACTTTAATCGAGGTTCACTTCGAAAGCAGAAAGAAGGAAGAAGAAGAACTCATTCAGCTCAAAGAAAGGATTGTAAGTGTATTGTATTATACTACAGCCACTTCCCACAAACAAAACATTACACATCTGCTTTAGGATCTGCTTTGATGAGATCTGATGATCTGCTGTTCAGGAGACGCGTCGCTCCGAGCGAGCAGAGCAGCACAGAATTCGCAGTGAGCGAGAGAAAGAGCGACAGAGGCGTCTTGAGGTAGAGTCCCGTTCTAGGTTCTTTAACAGTCCATAAAGCTGCCTGCATTTCACCCCGGATGGTCTCTCTCTCTCTCTCTCTGGGTCCGTGTTCCTCTAGGATGAAAGAATTCGCAAAGAGGAGGAGGAGGCCAAAAAGAGGGCAGAGGATGATGCAAAGAAAAAGAAAACCCTCACCAGCCTCCACTTTGGAGGCTACATGCAAAAGTTGGTGAGTCAGTGGAGTTCTAATATTGAGGGTTTCCAAAAGGTCAGACTAGTAAAATGATGATGATGTAGAAAATAAACTGAATGAATTTTGTTTTTAAAGACGGACAAACGGAGCGGCAAGAGGCAGACCGAGAGAGAAAAGAAGAAGAAGATCCTCAGTGAAAGACGCAAATCTCTGGACATCGAGAACATGAGTCAGGAAAGACTCAGGTAGGTGGAGATTTATCATTATACCGTACCGCACAATACCTGAGGCATTTGTGACTTTATGATGCACATAAGATCATGAAAATAATCCTCAATGTAATAACACAGGTAAAATATAAGTTTCCCCGTGTTTTACAGGGAGAAAGCTAAGGAGCTGTGGGAGTGGATCCACGAGCTGGAGGCAGAGAAGTTTGATTTGCAGTATCAATTCACCAGACAGAAATATGAGGTACGTGCTCAACATGTCACAGAAATCAAGCCATAGCTTCAAGGAGACCTCGTCAGAGTGACATGTGCATGCTTTCTTCATTCCAGATTAATGTGCTGAGGAACCGCGTGAGCGACCATCAGAAAATGTGAGGACAAACTCTATATCACATTTATTGAACCTACTATAATACGCCTGTTAAACGTTAAAAAGGAAAAAAGAAAAGCCAAATGTGACTGTTGACTTTTTGTTGTTTATTGTGGCACATTGGATTGACATGCGCAGAATGCACAGATAATAAGAGGGACATAGACATAATAAAATGCAACAGACTGCAATAACAACCATAAACAATAAGAATAACAGCAAAGAAAAGAAAGAAAGTTAAAGAAAATTAAATGAATTGAGTCAGTAACTAACAATAAGTGGGAAAAAAAAATGATTGAGAAAAGAGCAGGAAAAAAAAAACAGAACTACTGGAGCCAGTGTGGACACAGAAACAGGTCACCACTTGAGAGTCCGGAGGCGGTTCAGCAGCCTGAGGACAGACTGGCTTTTAGATAAGCCTATGAGTGAAGCCCCTGAACTGCTGGGGTCATGAATCTCACATAAGGTGGCATTAGCCCCTTCCTGCCTGATTTATGCCACTGCTTGTAAGGGAAGTGTTTTTGTTAATAAATGAAGTGGAAAAGCTTTTTTCAGACTGTGGAAAGCTGTAGTGCCACAAAAGAAACCACAGAATATTTAATTTCAAGTTTATAAGTGGGATCCAACTCGGCAGACGGGTCATCTGTCACACCTGTCAGCGACAGAGTGAAAGAACATGGTGTTGCTGTTATTTTTGGAAAGCGCGCAGGAAGATTTCAAAATTGAAGTGTGTTATTCGTGTCGAATGAGTTACGCACAAATCTTTGTCCTCACAGCCTCTTCATGTTTTCTACAGGTCAAAGAGGACCAAGAGAGGACTGAGGAAATAAGACACCGACGTGCTGAGCGAGCTGCATAATCATCAGCCCCGTCGTGCTGCCACTGCCTCGAACCAGGCCCTGGCTTTGCTGTCACACCCCTGTCCCACCCATTTCCTTAAGTAATACCATCACCTAAAGCACGAGTTGGGTCCAGTTTTCCAGCTTCATCTGTCTTCACTTTTTTCAGGATAACAATATAAGGATTTAAAATTGTAAATAAACAGTCTCACTTCAATGACTTGCTTTTCTTTCACAGTGTGCATGTGTTGCTTTGCTGGCACTCCAAAAAAAAAAAAAAAAAAAAAAAAAAGAAAACCTCACGCAAGCCCCGATGACAGAAAGCTTAGAGCAAAGACATCCTCTTAGTAAAAGACAGGCTCCGACATGACTGCAGCTGACATGATGCTTTCTGAGCTGACACCCAGACATCCACCCAATATTCACCTATGCACACACCCACACACAAAATTGAAAGGGAATGAATTATTCCCATTATACAGATTGCAGGTGGGAAAATCCTTCTTGTGAAAAAGATCCTCCTTTAACTGCCTTTCAACTTCTCCAGTGTATCACCATATTTGTATGGCAAAAACTGTTTTTCAGCAAATACGCAGATGCAAATAAATCCGAAGCCACTAGTTATTGTAACTTAATATTTTTGAAAATAATCTAAATATGCATAATAAAGTGGGAGAAAAAACAAAAATGCACCACTAAAAGAGGCACTGAGGATTTGTGTGCCGGCAGCGTGGTTTAAACTGGTCAAAGGAGCAAGAAAAATGTGTGTGTTGTATTTTTAACAGCAACGATTTAAAGCGGCAGAGACAACACTGGTTGACAATATTTTGTCACATTGTTACTGATAACAAAAAGATGCGATGCACAGAAAAAGTCTTGTTTCTCACAGTTTTCAGAGGTCCCGGGGGTTTAAAGGGAGAAAAAAGGAAAAAAAAAAAAAAAAAAGCGAGAAAGAGAAAAACAAAGCCTGTGATTTATTCACTGACCAAAAGCACCTTGTTGAAACTTGCCTGATCCAGGATCAGGAGGAACAGAAAACAAAGGGAGCAGTCAGTGAGAGAAACAAAATCTGAAGGACGCAAACCTACTACAAAATCATACTAATCACAATAGTAGATTCTGAATCTTCCATTCACCTCACACTGATTCAAATATGAAAATCATGATTGTGAATGAAGCTGAGTGAAGATATGAGCGAGCATGTATGTTTCCTTAGCAAACCGATTTACTTTAAAAGTAGCTACAGATGGAAAAAAAAAAGAACACTGCAATGTTTTCAGCACATTTTATTTATTCAGAGCGACAGAAAAGGCTCCTAATCACATACCACACACACACATACACACACGTACGCACACAAACAAACAGTTGTCCAAAAAATACATTCTAAGCAATACTGACATTGATCCTCCCGAGGTGAGTGAACCTCAACACGGCTATTTCCCAAGCAGAAAAACAATCCGCTGCCTCGCACTGTGTGGCCCTGTGTAATCCCCGCACTTTCCTACCGCCTTGTCTCACGGCAGGCCTGTTTTGTGATTTTTAATGTTGAGCTTTCCAAAAGAATTTCACAAAGACTGTTTTCAATAAACGAGGCAGTGTGTTTGTGATGGCAGACACCCTGTAATGACCTCTTTTTTTAAGCTTGCGTTTTTAAATAAAAAACAACTATTTAACATGACACACTTGTAAATGCAGCTGCTCTTCCCTCGACTGGCGCACACAATTCACTAAATTCATTAAACATTTGTTGAAAGGCACAAAACCTTCATTAACTCCTTAGTGCTCATTTGAACTGTGTCAAAGAACACTCAGAGGAGTTCAGCCAGCACCAAGTTAACCGCCGATGGCGCCGACTGATGATTTACGGCCGGCCCACATTTCTACACGTAGCTCATCAGTGAGTGAAAGTGATGGGTGCTTAGATGTTGTGTGCTTCATTCCAGTCTTTCTATGTCACCTGTTGTGCCAAAAAGTGATTTCCAATGTTTCTCTGTGGTTTTTATGTGTAATGTCTTTGCTTATATTGCTAAATAGATTGTAGTCAACAGGATTTATGAAGGGCTTATATATAAAATAAAGAAACAACCTGTTCTGCAAGTATCTTTATGACTTTGCATTACTTTATCTACATTATAGTTAATCCAGTCATTTTTGCTCACTCGTTATAGAACTGTGATGTTATATTTGTTGTAATTTGTGCCGCCCTCTTGGCCAGATCTCTCTTTTTATAAAAAAAAAAAAAAAAAAAATCATTGTCGATGACTTTTTACCCTGATAAATAAAGATATATAAAAGTCACTTTGCCAAAAACTGATTGCAGCTTCTACATTGTGACAGAAATCTTGTTTCTCACTTAAAATGACTTGGTATCATTCATGAAAGATGTTTCACAGATTAAAAGCCAAAAAGTCAACTGTTTAAATACAGCCAATCATTTTTTGGCAAATCCTGGAAATCACTTTTTTGCCAGACGATCCCTTTTTGGCACATCTGTTTCCCAATTCCCCACTGCATGCAAGAAAACAAAGCAATAATTAAAAAAAACAAAACAATATATACAGCACAAAAAAGTTGTGAACATTGACAAGGCACTCATTACTATGGAAGAATCTAAAACTGAATATGCTGCTAAAAGCTGCTTGAAAAGCTGGATGCCTTATATGATGTATAAGCTACTACCAGCAGGCAGTTAACTTAGTTTAGCGCAAAGCCTGGAAACAAGAGGAAAGTCCAAACCCGGCTCTATGGGAAGGTGACCTGTTTCCACTGTTTATGTTATGATGTCACCAAAACCCTGTCGATAATTCCGTTTTATATGGTTTAAATAATGAAGATGCAACTGATTTAATCTGCGATCTTTAGAGGTGGAGGTAAGTAGATTGTGTAACTGTAAACTCTGGAAGGAGGCGAGGTTTGTCTGCTTGTTTCCGGCCTTGGTGCTAGGCTAACTGGCTGCCAGCTGTGGCTTCAAATTGAATGTACATACAAACATGATGCTAATCTCAAAGAAAGCTTAAAGCAAATTTAAATGTTGAACTAGTGCTTAAATTTTTAAGGTGACAGATTTGAACTGTTAATAAAATAAAAGTGCATTAGAATTAAACATTAGAAATAGCACTTGTTTGCCAACCTTTGAAATCAAAGTATTGCTTTGATTTACTTTAACTGAATGTTTGCTTGATCCTTTCTATAAAACCCTTTATGCATTCTTGGTACATTCAACATGAAAAATCCATTATCTTCACTAAAGCAAATAAAGAAATGGGGGTGTGGTGGGGATATAATATTCTTAAAAACACCTTCTTTTATTTCTCATCTTAGTGCACCTATACCACTTTTTTTTACCACTGAAAGTTACATTCTGCTGCAGATAACACTGTCTGTCCACACTGTGACTTGCAGCCTAAAACAAGTGAGTTTCAGCGCGCACACTTGCAAAAAGCACTCTCAGCCTACTTGGCTACAGATCCAGAAACCTATCCAAACACACAGACCACAGAATTATTCATAAAAGCACTCTGTCCTTGATAGTATGTACAATGCATCAATCAATGAGTAATAATTGCCAGGCTCTTTCAAAATGTTATCAATAAAGAGTGTAAGTTTTTTTTGGTCTTCGTCTCAAGGGCGTGGCCACGGGAGTGTCTGAACACGTTGGTTTCTATCTGCAAGCATGGGCACAAGCACATGGGGAAAAGGAAAGAAAAAAAGGGAGGCACAAAGAAAAAACTTAAACCCGTTCTTTGGCTTTTCAGTTGGTTCATTTTGACCCCAACGAGTCTTAAAATGTGAACACATGCAGCCACGAGAATTGGAATCATACCTTTCAGAGTTATTACTGCCGATCCAGTTGATCGAGCTGCTGGGAGTACACTGCTGATGTGGTTTCATTGACGAAGACTGATTTGCCTATCCCCAACTGCGGGTTAAAAAGTTCAAATCAGTTAAGGATGCTGCACAGATGCAAGAATACGCATACACACACACACACTGTTGGCGACACACCCCTGCCTTAATTGTGAGCTGTAATGCACTTTGTCAGGAAGTCAGAGAAGCCTGTGGCGAATTGTGGCAGAGTGAAAACTATTTTCCCCCCATCTTGCCAGCTCTAGTTATCTGTCACATTTTTTTCTTTACTAGTGACATGTATCACACCTTGATAGAAATAGTGCTGATAGTGTTAATAAGATGAACAAAGCTGCTTTTACTCCCACATGTATCTGAAGAAAATGTCTCATATTCCTTCTGTCCTCCACCTCAACCTCTCACTGTTGGGGCCCACATCCCTGATTTTCCACGAATTACTCCTTCCGCATGAAACAACGAGCACCGAAAACCAGTCTGCCAGGATTCCAGTCTAATGTTTCTGTATTCACTGATGTCTTGGGTGTGGCAGAAGGGAAGGGAAAGTGAATGTGTGAGCCTCAGGAGTGATAATATACACCCACCCATTTGTCCACCCAATAAAGCTGGGTCCTCCCAGTGCTCGTGCAAGGAAGTTTGAGCTAATGGGGCACGTAAATGCAATATATTCATTCTGTGTCATCCTGAGAGAATTAAACACACCGTCAGCTTTACTATTAGCCCTCCACCCCCCTAATTTACCTTTTTCACAGCACTTTGCAAATTCTTGTCATTCCATATGCTGCACAGCAGCACCGAGGCTGCTTTACTGCCTTTGGGAAAAGACCTAAAAAGAAGAGAAGAGAAGAGGTCAGCAGTCATGGAAAAACACTGAAACTCGTCACTGTTATTTTAAAAAAATTAATAAATCACCCATTTTCGCTGAGGTCAGACAGTGAAGTAACCAGGCCATTACTGATGACCTTCTTGCTGACCTCGCTGTCTGCCGACACCAGTCTCAGCATTGTGCTGCAAGTTCCTGCTACGATTTCGTCCGAAGTTCCCCTTTGACTGGTCTTATCTTTCAGAAATTCATTGAGCTGAGGCAACACCTCCTTTGCTAAAAAGAAAACAGTAAAGCACTTTTATTTGGACTAAACTCATGTACCAGCAAACCAGAGAGTCAAACTCTTTCAGTGACTCATCACTTACCCATAGTCGTCTGCAAAGTGCCGGTCCTGGACATGTTACCCAGCAAGGACAAGGCAGTCTTCTGAAGGTTCTGATTAGGCGACTTCAGCAGAGCCACCAAGTGATACAGGGCCTTGCACTTTTGAACCAAAATTTTGCTAACACCATCTGACCCCTGAAAAAAGTATTACAAACAGAAAAAAACAACAGAAAACCTTTTCATACTTTATATATATATTTTTTTGTTAGTTTGTTTTGTTTATTTAACAGAAAAACTTGCTGGAATTTTGCCAGATCTTAAATGAACCTTCTCCAAGCATTGGAAAAAAATGAACAGCACCTCACAATGGACTAAATGTACTAAGTGCAAAGGCCAGCAACTTGCTAAAAAACAGATGTTTATGACAAAGAACGGGTCATTGTCTTCAGACAGTCCTTTGCTGCAGCACACTTAGTCAAAATGCTTAGCAGTGTTTGGAACAGTGTACCATTTTCACATTTGAACTCCACACAATGTTGGAAGAATCAGCCTGGGACATTGGCCTCAGTAGCCCTTTGCCACAGAAGGAGACATCCTGTGTCTACACATTCTCATTAATTACAGTTCTTCATTTTGTTTAGGCCGGCCGGCTCCCTGGATAGAGTGTGAAGGAGGCAGGGAAATCACTAACTCTGAATTCTCCGGACTATTAGCTTATTGGCATATTATATGGAATCTGTACTAAGGAGATGGCAGATTAAAGACTGTTTAAGTCTGCCGAGTCCATTCTTAAATACCGCTTTCACTGGTTAACAGCAAGTAATGTTCAGTGCTTTGGAGAAAAAAGCCTGTATGTAAACCTTTTAATGATTGAAAATATAGCATTCATCACTTTTAACAATACAAACACTACACATTACTGTATATGGGAGAATGACTGCAAGAGGTTGGACAAGGTTCCCCTTTACACTTTGCCCTGTAATTTCTTTACAGACTCACTGTGATAGAGAAAAGACAAAGAGGAGACTGTTTAACAGCACAGCACAAAGGAAACTACAGAGCTCCACTGTCAAAGGTTTTACTCGTACAATGTGTGAAATATTGGAAAGGAAACTAATTTGGCTGTAGATCAGCCATCACTAAGCTGATACTTCAAAAATTCAAAATCTGTAAAATCTGTTCTGTAGACCTTTGCCCAATGAATACTCACACAAAGTTTCAGAAGAATACAACAATAGATAAGGGAGGAGTGACTGATGTCATGCATCAATGTTCAGTATTTATTAAAATCAGAATAAGGGAGGATTAATGGATCAAAGATAAACATCAGTGTACAGCATATCCAGTACATTTTAAAAATTCATTTAAAAAAATCCCAAAATTTAAAAATCTAAAATCTGTCTCCCCTATTTTGTACAGCCGTACCCAAAGAGATTTTTTTGCCAAGTTTAAGAAGATTTGAAATGTAAATGACTGAGGAGTAGCAAATTTAAAGTTGATGCCTGCAGAGCTTCGATTAGACTTTCCAAAAGATTCTTTCTGAGCTCTGACCATCTGCTGCAGGAAACAGCATAGTTGCATAATTTTTTACATGGTGTGACAAAACAAAAATTTTGCTTTTGTAATTTGGACAAAAGCAATTTATCTGGAGATGATCTGGAGGTTGAATGTGCAGTTCTGAGAAAATATTCCTGAGAAAAACTGTATTTGAAGTTATTTTTCCCTCTACAAACCTGAAACACTGGAGACAAAACTCCACCCTTTTTCACAAAACTTAGTCAGGAGTTTTTCTTGTTTTTTTGCTCTTTCTTAAATCAATATGGGATAATCCTGTTACAGATGAACATTATTATCCTAGTAATTAACTTTTTAGTACTCACTTGTCCCTTGTTGGCAGTGAGATTCTGCAGAGCACCGCAGCAGGCCTCTAGAGTGCCATCTGTCTTGGACGAATCCAGCAGGGACAGATAAGTCTCCATAGCTTTAGGATGGGACAACCACTTTACGCCCGATGGGGGAGTGTCATCTAGCACTCGTGAAGTATCAAAAGAAAACTGAGAAGAGTAGAGAATGGAAGCTAAGGCAAAATGCACTCAAACAAACGAAATTGGGTATAGGCACCGTGTTTGAGCCCCACCTCCTTTTGAACCTTGCTGCTCTTAGGGCTGAAGCATCCGACTGTGGGGCTTTTCTTATCCTCAATTTGGGCAGCTCTATTAGTGCCGTAGAGGCTGAAACTCCCAGGGGACTCTTGCTCCAGTTTGTAGGACAAGTTGTGGAGGATGCATGCACAGTTCTCCAGAGACTGAAGAACAGGAGAGAGTTCACAAATAGTACATTAAAAGGCATTATTCTCATGACTCGTGAATCCAATTTGCCAATTTGCCCCGTATCTTTTCCCTCATTTCCTTCTCCCTCTACACTGCCGATAAAAGCCGCCGTGACCAAAAAATGCAAAAAAACCATAAAAGTCATCCTTTCAGGTTGTTTAAAAGGTGTTTAGAAAGTATTTTAGGTTATTACAAACACTGATATTCAATCTAATAACGGTCATAAATTCATAATTAGTAGTAAATGCAAAGGTGTCATTTGTTTCTTAAATTTAAATTACATTTTTTTGCTTGTATTTATATGGTGCTATTAGACAGGAAGCCTTCATATCTGGATCAAATGGGAATTATTCTTAGAGTTAACTTAAGTTCTATTTCCTGTCCTCCTCACTACAGTGGAGTAGTGTGAGTAGAGTGAGGTAATCTCTGTCTGTTCCTTATAGAAATAAAAAAATACAACACTAATTTTACACTTCAGTTCAACAACTGAAGTCTGTGTAAACTCTGCAGCAACGCAAGCACAGAATTAGGGACACACCCACACCTGACACTTCCACAAATTACAGGTACACACACATCCATAAACATACACACATCCAGCCGGATTGCACAATGAGTGCGTATAATTAGCTTGTGGTTTTATGAGCATGGCTGTGTGCATACATATGTTCACAAGGGCATTTTTTCAAGAAAACAAACAAAGATAAATTTAGTTTCTGGACCGACTACATTCTGTGAGAGACGCATGAGAAATATTGCACTACTGTGAGTACACGAGGATGCGTCACCAGGTGTGAATCCAAACAGAAATACTGTAATAGCTCACTCGAGGGGGGGAGTGGGGGGGCTGTAAACTATGATGTTGAAAGTAAAAGGTTGAAGAAAATAAAAGATGCAACTGTGTGTTCAGAAGGTTACCTTGTCATCAGGGTTCTCCTCTGCCACACAGGACTGCATGTAACTCATGAGGGAGTCGATGAGGTGAGGGCATTTTCTCATAGCCTCCCTCTCATTCTGCTCACCACAGCTCAGGTTCCTACATACACCGTGAAATCATCATTGCTTATATTTTGCATGTTTGATTTCAGCAAGCATGTGATTCCTTAAATTAAGTGAAAACTGAGTATATAACATACACAAATCCCTTTTATAGGTACTGTATAAAAAAGATTAATTGACTGATCACTAGGCCTGTCACGATAACAAATTTTGCTAATCGATTAATTGTCTCAGAAATTATTGCGATTAACGATAATATTGTTTGGACATAAGGGGTCATATTTGACTTTGACCACATATCCAAAGTGGCAGATTAAAATGGAATGTCTGATCTCCTTAAGTATGTCCT
>JAVDPK010001775.1:90482-100831 GCA_034780415.1 Cichlasoma orientale | reverse complement strand
ATACACACACAGATATAGATATTCACACAGAGATATATATATATATATATATATATATATATATATATATATATATATATACGCACACATAACTAATCTAGAGCATTCAGTACTTCTGCATCCATGGTGGGGGGGAATTCCTAGCCTTGATGGAGGTATGCAGCCTTGGACTGCTCTTGTATTTACAGGTGCCCAGTTTTCATTATAAGCAAACACAGTTTAGATTACACAAACATGAATAAATATCCTATTCCTCTGTAAACATTTGACAAACCATTATTGAATGTTTTCAATATTTACATTAGCTTGCAGCCTCCTTCTTATCCTCCTTTATAAGCCGAGTGCTACCTTAGGGCACATTACTTTGAGCTGTCAGTATGCATTACCGCTCTGTACAGTATGAATGTGTATAATGTCACTCTTGTGTATGTGGAGTGCAAGCAGTAAAACTTGAGATCCCAACAACACAAGACCTTGCTCATTAGTTTTAAGTATGAAGGACAAGTAAGTACCAAGATTAGGTCAGTAACATTGATGCAACACTGGAAGGTCCTTGAGTAACACCTTGAACACCTCTCTCTGCAGTTAGACCTCCCAAGCGGGAAAACTGCTAACGTTGCAAGCTAATCACTTGGTGAGAACACATCTCCTCATTCCATGTGACAGTTAGAGTTCACCTCCCATTGCCTGATGTTATATGTTATCCTTGATGGTGCACCAAATTTTTGTTATACTGAATCTGACGTGTCCGCTAATTATGACAAGCTACTCAAATACTCAAATTATTGAAACAGAGCATTGCCAACTACAGCTTTTTCCATATCTCCCTGAAGTTGGATATAGATCACGCCTGAGGACAGATCCATCCAGCCCCCCTGTCAGCTTGGCTGACTTGACAAACAAACAGGCAGTGTGTCAAAACTCCCAACTGCAAAGGGCTTCTGAGAGCACAGTTTACACTTGCTAGCCTGGTGGTCTGGCTTTATGAGCAATGGTTAGTATCATACACACACACGCAGACACACGCAGATTCAAGCCTCGCTCTCGAAGACTCTTGCAAGACCCCAAGGGCCGTGAAAGCAAAGAAGAGGTGATGTAAAACCTTCTTGCTTCCACTGTGTTAATCAAAGAGATGACCTTACATGACCGGGGCCAGAAGGTTATATATGTTTTCTACCAGAGGCTGACACACAAGCTGTCTCTGATTGTTAAAAAAGATTTGTTTAACATGTGAACGTGTGTGTGTGTGTGTGCGTGCGTGCATGACTCTGAGCATCCTTCACCTCTCCCTCTTTCACCGCAACGCAGCTGCGTCAACACTCAACCCTCAACACACCCTCTCACGTCAGAGTGTGTGTCAGAGAATCAAAGAAATGGAGTGTGTCTATGTTAAAGCAATGAACAAAAGGGGAAGGAGGTGGTCTCATGAGAAACCTGAGGAAGAAGAAAGAAGCCAAGAGACCGAGAAGGGGAAGGAGAGCGAGATAGATATGAAGGGGGACTGAGGGGTCAGATCTGAGAGAAAGTAGAGTGAGACATCTGGAAAAGAGAAAGAGTCACTGGGACGAGGAGGAAATTACAGCTGCCCAACAATGATTCATTGGGGAAAATTCTCTTCTACATCTCCCTCTCCTCCCTTTAGTTCTCCAACCTCTCTACCTAACCCTGTAACCTCTCTCTGTGTGCTACTCCCTACTCTTCAAGATTGATTTCCATATGAAAAAGGCATTCTAAACATTTATAATTTTACATGTCTGAGCATTTTCAAAGAACATTAAAAAAAAAGGTACTCATTGACTGATACTTTGATTTCCCCCCATTTCTCTCTTTAGGGACCTGAGCATGAACAACATCAGTAAGATCCAGCCCAGAGCCTTCCACCGACTGCACCTGTTATCAGAACTGTGAGTGCGCGATCATTCAACTCGATTAATGAGCCTGCACTGTCACAACTCACACATGACAAGAACCAGTAATTCTTTGAACCGCTGATATCCACAGACGCCAGCGATGGGGTTGATGATTCTGGCTTGCCTCTGATCTCCCCTACCAAGATAGTGCCTGAAGCAATATGCTAGTAGAACCTGGGATCGCTGCACAAAAAGGGAGAGCCGGGGAACCTGATATTCACTCAGAGATCGAATATATGGTCTTTAAAGTGCAGGTTCTGTGCTCAGCATCCAAGCCGCTGCTTTCTTGCCCTCTTTGACTTTGTTTCAGCTGGACACATCAGCAGGAACAGTTTGCTCGTAGACACGTGTCCTTGCCAAAACAAACACACACTATGGGAGAACGTTAGGACAGCCCTGGGGCAACAAATAATGCACAAAGATTTCCAACTTTTCTTTTTGTCGTAAAATTAAGTTAGAATTAGGTTCTGTTGGGTTTCATTAGAGTATCTTTAATATACTTCTCTTGGCTGGTAATAAATATAACTTTATTTGATAAAATGAAACTAAATAAACAATATATTATACAATAAGAACTCTTAATTTTTTTTTACCATCACAGTACGTGCCGCAGATGCAATTTGGCCAGCGCTTTCAAGGTTAAAAAGTATTGGTTTCATTCTCACGGGGCTGCTAAAAGGATACAAGGCGCAGCGAGTTTGCAAAACTTTTTGAACACATTCTCAGTCAACCTCGCCGATATTTGATCTGACCACTCGGACCACTCAGCAGAATTCAGCTGTGTCTCAGTTTGACAAAAGCTGCCTACAGACTTGCCCTCAGGGTGTGAATGTGTGCGCAGGAGTGTAGTGCGTTTCAGTTCACGGGGGCTTATGTGTGTATGTCAGCCTTCACGTGATTATTTTACTTCTGAATCCTACAATGCGCGGGTCTGCGTTGGGTGTTTGAACAGTCTGCTGTTTTCTTTGCTAATTCCTGCAGCTGCAGCCTGTGAGGCATGAGCTAGCGATGATGAAAGTAAAAGTTTGGTCGGGCGGGCCACTCTGTTCGCTTTGAGCCAACTGTATCCGAGGAGCAGAACGAAGCGGAGCAGTGAAATTATGTGACGCTTTAAAAGTCGGAACGCTGAATTCATGACTTTGATTTATTGCAGCTTATTGAATCGCTGATCTGAACTTTTGCTGTTGTAAAAACGTTAAAGGTCAGATATTGCTGTTGGCGCAATAATGAAAACCACGCAGTTCAGAGTGATGCTGAACATTGAGGCTGACATTTGCCTGCATCGGGGAAATGGGGGGTTGAGGGCCTTGGATGCAGCTCCATCTGCAGTGTTTGTCCAGAAACAACCCTCCCAGTGTTTTACAGGCCCGTTGATCTTGCTTCGTCTGCATAACTATCAAGTTCTGACAATTTATGGAGACATTTTGTTGCTTTGTAATTCTTCCAAGGAGGATGTTCCTGCCCTGAAGCCAATTTTTACAGCCTTTTGACCATTTCTGGAGATTTGCTGAGATGACATTCCAAGGGCAGGAAAAGCACATTTTTGACGTCCACCTCTGTCTGAAATGGTTTAAACAGACAAAGCATAGCAGGTTGCGGTACATAGATTACAATTACACCAACTTAAAGAGCTTAAAAAAACAAATCAAGGCTCTAAACGCAAACATGATTGGTTTGCGAGAGACAGCTTTTGATGTGGGTCTAGAGAACTGTTTGGTAGCACAGGGAGAGGCAAGGGGCAGGCATGTTGTGACTGGTAGAGTGATAAATTGTTTGATGTTGGGCTCTACCTCACTGCCTGCCCTCCCTTACTCTGTCTCCCTCCCATTGAATTCATTTCCACAGTCCCACCATCTTCACTTCACTGCAGGCCACTGCAGGCTGCAGTCGCTGCCTTTGATAGCTTTCCGACTCTCTCACCACATTCTTACAAACTAAAACAAGCTTGCTTATGGCAAGAATAATAAACTTTCATCTTGTTCTACACTACAGGGAAGAGAGGCTACAGAGTATCTCTCAGAAGCATTTTAACATAAATTGTATCATCCCGCCTCTTATCTCTTTGCTCAGTTCTCACCTCTATAGCATCAAAGTGAAAACAGCTAATCCCTTTGAACCTAAAATGAGGTGATCAAATTAACTCACAAAGGTAGCTAATCTCGCCAGGCTTAGCCTTCCTTTGATTCACTCTGGCATTAATATTGATAATAAGATGTAAGCGTAATCACCCCTCCCTCCAGCTCCCTCCACTCCTCCCTTTTCTACCTCTAACTCCTTATTTCTGAGTCTTATTCAATTGATCTCAGATCCCTCTTATTAAGCCTTCATTCAACACTTTGATCAGTGAATTCCCTCTTAATTTAAACTCAGAAAACTACACGCAACTGCCAGTCAGACGAAGCTTGAAGAGAGGCGACTGCGTGTCTATGAATTAATGAGAGGGCCCACACTTGGATATAGACTCCAAACTGGTTTCTCTTCTACCTGACACGTCAAAGACATCCCCTCTTTTCAGATGTTCCGCTCTAAAAATCAATCTATTTCTCATCAAACTGGGTGAGACTGCCCCCCCCCCCGAAGAAGTTTTTTTTTTTCCTGAAAACCACATTTATCAGGCGACAGTGATGCCAGCTTATCATCATTATCAAAGTCCATCCCTGTTTGTACCTCCTGATATCACATTTCACTCTTTTATTTGCCTTTGACTCCCTTCATAATCAGCCACTTGCGTCTAGTCTCCTGCTCACCTTATCATTATCTGCCGCTCTCTGTCACCTCGTAATTACGGAGGGAAATTGACACCATTTGAAGTTGCCTGGCAGGTGGAATAATCTGACTTCACGTCATTGCCGACATCTTAACTTAATGTGCGTGGGACATGGTGCTAGCATCTCTTATCGTCTGACACTCTTAATTGGATCCAGTCATATCGCCATGCTCCGACTCCAACTATCACATATGAGATATGAAATCCGAATGTAAGAGGAGAGAGGTGGTGAGTGGAGGCCAACGACGCCCTGCTCGTCTTTTTCTTGGTGATAAGATTGTCTGCTGATAGGCCAGGAGTATGACATGGGGGAGGGTTATGAGGTTAAAACATTGGCTGGCTTGATGTTCTAGGTGCCCCACCCAGCTGAGACTATCTATTATAGGTCAATTCAAGCTTTTCCTTTTAGTGTTGCCAACACGGTTTCTTTCTTGCCCGCAAACACGCAGCCGCACTCAGACACCGACGCTGCATGTGTCTACATTTTACTCCCTTAATTTCAGAGGTTAATGGCAGGTTAAGTGGTTGACCTCCAGGCCCAGTCAAAGGTCAACCACTCACATTTCTTTTGACCGGCCAAGGTCGTAAAATGTCATACATGCGTATAGTAAGCACTTACACGCACACTCACGCACAATTCGCCCTCTCGCCGATAAGACCCGTTTATCTTCTCTGTCTCCCCTTTCATCATCAACTCCTATCACCCACCCTGGTCCTGCTACCACTATAACTATCACTACCTGAGATAGTATGCCAAAATATGATGCTGTCTTTGTTCTCAAGGTCTTTAATCTGTCATTTTGTTTATTATTTTGAGGCAATAGAACAAGATGATACACAGAATAATCAGCACTAGATATGCTTCAGTAAAACCCTCTCTGATCGGCACAGATAGCAGGGTGGTCTCACCTCTGTTACCAGCAACACCCTTCTCCACTATACTGGCTACACTGGCTTCTGTTATTTTACCTATGAATCATTTTATAGTTGAGGTGGAATTTTTATCTATGCAGCACAGAGGCCAAGAACAATTGTAACAATCCCCAAATCAAATTAAAAAAAAAAAAAAAAGCTGTTGGAGCCATGGTTTGACAAGAGCAAGGCGCCTTTCATTAGAAAGAGATTGATGTGGAACGACTAGGAGGCAAAGTGTGGAACATTCACTCAAATGTACAATCATTTACACACACATAAATACACACTCTGATATAATGGAAACAGTCGGTCAGTGGCAACCGCCGATGTTCTGCTGATGTCTATCAGGAACGTCTGAGCATTTCTTTCCCTTTTCAATATCCATCCTTGCTCTCGACGTAATTATTCATTTGATAAATGAAGTCGGCAGCAAAAAAAACGATTCCACTTTTATTGCCGTGTTGGCTACAGTTGGGTGGCAAATAGAGAATGGCTGCACTGGCAGTAGGACATGCACATCAAACCGCTGCCTTAACTACAATGTTTGTTTTCTAAAGATTCCTAAAACTTACTGGCATCCCTCGTCTTCCACATTGGAAAGACATTTATTTTTTCTTTGCTGTTACAGCAAAGAAAAATAAATGTCTTTAAAACATATATTATATATATTACATATTGAAGACTAACCAAAACAAGGCATTTAAAGTTTTTTTTGTTATTTTTTTGCAGAAATCAGCTTAGATGTATTTTACAGTTACCTCTGGAAAACTACCTAAAAATATCCCCGCCGACCAGATTATGCATGCCGGAAAATGAAAATGGTATTTATTGTCCCTGGAGGCACATTAAAATCCAATCAAGGGGAAACTTTTCTTGAAATTAAGGATAAATATCAAAGCGTCGTAGAGCTGAACACACACGCACACACACACACAGAGAGACTGTCTGTCATACGTCTGTCATTTTGGGGAAATCTATATTGAGATTTCATGTGGCACTGTTTATGTCTGCTTGAATAAGTTTTGACTGTGGTTTGACTAAATGGCACCACAATAGCTCGGATAATGATCAGTTCATTTTGCATTCTAGCATGCTGATTTGTGTGTTTCTGTTGATAAATATGAACTCTATAAGAGTTATAAACTGAGCTGAGTGTGAGATTTGGCAGGCACGGGTGGAGCTGTGTGGTTTGCCACTGCACAGTAATACACCGGAGACATGTTGACATGAGTGTCAGATGTCAGTGGGAGTTTGACGGGAGCCCTCATCCATTTACCATCTGGATACTAGTGGTTTGGAAAGGCAGAGAGCGCTCTATATCAATAATTAAGTATCCTGGCACTGTTGGTACAACTTCGCCGTAAGCAGGCTGCTTAGCGTTAAGCTGAAATGTCAGGCAAATATCACCTGTGGAGCAATGATGTGAGGTGGAGGAGGGCTCCAATGAGTAACTTTTAACTTATGTGTGTGTGTTTAATAAAAGTGGGTGGTCTTGAGTTGTGAAGACCAAATCTGTGTTTAAACTGCGCTTCCAGCTTGTGACCTTGAGAGTTTCTCTGCTGGACTGAATGTTATTTATTTGGACATCTTATACACACACTCACAGATGACCATTAGGTGCTGTGTTTGATAAACAAACTGATTGGATTGCTTGTGTGAATGTGTGTGGTTTCTCTCCCCCGCTGTCCTCAAGGCCCCTCAGAATGGGCCCGATTTACCTCAAGGACATGGAAATTTAGCACACGCGTTCTCGCTGCACACATGTGTTTGTGTGCACATATATAGTATGCACCTTACTACACAAATACGCACATAAACACGTTCGCATGCACACATATACTCATGCAGTGCACTTGTTGACCCAGTCTCATTCAATTCAGTCTTTACTCACTCATCAGAGCTCCCAGGATTGGTTAAGGTTTCAGGGTGTGCCTCGGGCCAATAGCAACCACACTGAAGGGAATAGAATATTCTTATTTGCATACTGCCCCAACAATAACCCCAAAGAAGTCTAGGATGAAGTCATATCACAGCTTAATCCAAAAATGTCAAATAAAGTAAATGGCAAAAAAACTCTCTTGAGACTTGTAATTTTTTTTTGCGTGTGTGTGTGTGTGTGTGTGTGTGATTGTATTTCACTTCTATATTTTGCTTGCTGCTTTTTAACATCCCCGTTTCTCTTCTAGGCGTATCTCAGGGAATCAGCTAAGGTATATCTCAGGCCTCGCTCTCCAAGGTCTACACAACCTCAAAGTTCTGTAAGTAACTTCCTCCACCCTCGCACCTACGCCACATTGGTGGTTTAATCCCCATGCCGACACAGCCGCCACGGGTTGTTCCACTCTAGCGTTTGAAAGGGAAGTTGCCCTTCTACCTTGAATAAAACACACAGGCCATGCATCATTAACTGCAGTTAAATTTTATGAGATTGGGGGAGACATGCACCGCTTGCAGCACCTTTATTTCTAAACAAGCGCTGTTTGAGTTGCGAGGGCACACACACACACACACACACAAACATATTCTCACAGGTGTATTGCAGGGACCTCCCAGTCACACCACCCACTGAGATTACTGAAAGTGACAAAAAAAAAAAAAATCACTAAGAACTCCGTTCAAAGCTGTTCTCTTAACACCCCATTTCTCAGGCTGTGTTCATAGCCCTATGATCCATGGCCACCAACTGTTAGAGCTGCCGTGAAGTATTAAATCACAAAAAAGTGCAAAGCAGCCACAAAACCCAGAGTACCTTTTGACTCGTGAGTGCGGGATCTAATGAGTAGCAGCCATATTTCTAGTTAGCGCAAGACGGGGATCTTAAGGAGGTTTTCATGAGTATTGGCAACCCACGCAACTCCTTTTGGACCTTGGCTGAGAAAAGTTAGAGAAGCAATTCGGCAGAATATAAACGCAGCTAGCAAACTTGTGGTTTGTAATTTGAGGGAATCGAGAGAATTACCAGGCACACCAGTTGATCTTCTTTCACCTTGCGCTGTGAAACTCACTGAAACAGAACGAGAGAACCACAATGAACGATACTGGGAAATACAGTATGTCATATACACTTGACGCTACAGCACAAAAGGAAACTTTGGAGGATCTCTTTGACCTCAGAGTAACTGAGCTATCAATTTAATTTCTTAATAAAATAGTCAAGGTCTGCCTATGTTAAACACAAAAATACTGCTGACCTTGTGTAGGTTAACCACAAGATCCCTGCTGACTCTCACACACACCACACTTACAGAAGTTTATGACCCCAGGCTGTAGAACAGCAATGCTCCCCATGAGGAATTTCTTCGAAACAGGAAAACATATTTAAAAAAATAGAAAAGTTATATAAATAAATATGGGGAAGCATGCTGTTACATGCTCTATATTCCTTCCTAAATAAATAAATACATTCATAAGGAAATGTTTTCATTGTACTTGGCAGTAGTGGCATCAAAGTTATTTCATACTTGGTGGTGGTGGGCAGTGCATTATTCCACTGTGGATTATTCTGTGGGATTATTGTAAGCAGGGATATTTAGCTGCTATTGACACACAAGACATGCAGTTACGCACTCACTGTGACAGACTACCGTGGCACCGTGACTTCGCGGTGAAGGTGGTTCTGTGTGACACACTGGAGATTTTATGAGCCTGTTTAAGTAGACTTGTCACAATAAAACCAAAGAAATAGTGTGAGATAGATAGAGAAAGCAAGGGAGGGTGAGTAAAGAGAGAAGGCTATTGTTTGCTCCCCACTTCCTCCCCATTTTTGCTCCATTCTTTTGAGAATGACATCAGCAGCCCACCCAGGGAGGTTCTTTTTTCTCTTTTCCTCTACCCTTCATTCTCTGCTTCTCTTCAAGCTTTCACTGGCCCTTTCCTTCTTGTGTCAGATTTCCCTCACTGTGAAATTATTTGTCCTGCCTGGTGCACTCTCACTCTCTCCCTCACACACACACACGGTATGAAAGCTTAATCAAGTATAGACCTGATACCTGTAACTGCGTATGTGTGCCTTATAGGATGCTACAAAACAACCAGCTGGAGAGACTTCCTGATGATGCTCCTTGGGACCTACCCAACCTCCTGTCCTTGTGAGTTTCTCTCTTATACACTTACACATTGCAATCATGCACTCATCCAGCAATGACCGAAACATCCCCCGGCCACCCACGCATCTCAGTTCTAACCGCAATGCAGGTATAGGAGCACCACTGACAAATTACAGGCCGTACCCAAACGCTGGCTGCAACAGTTGTGCACTCGGTGCTGTACTGCCTGACGGAAGAAGTCACAGCCTGATTGTGTCAGTGCAGTTCATGGTAGCATCTGGAAGCCATGAGGGAAACAGCAGACACTGCAGGCCAGGGAGAGCATCTCCAATGAGCTGTGAAACAACCCCATTTTCCATCAATTCCCCCTCTCTTCCTCCTCTACTCCGACTCCTCCGTTCTTCTCCCACCACCCACACCGCTATCCCCCTGGCTAATGAGAGTGTTTGGTGGCCTAATTGTCTAATCTGTGGGGTCAGTGTATGCGTGTGTCAGTGTGCATGCATGTGGACCACCTCATCTGTGATTCCTCACCCGTGCCCCACTCTTCGAACATTGCACTGCACATGTACTCCACAAATCCACTTTCCAAATTATTAATTCTTTATAAATATCCATAAAGCTTTTTCCTTCATCTCTCTCTCTCTCTCTCTCTCTCTCACACACAGACACACACACACACACACACACACACACACACACACACACACA
>JAVDPK010001775.1:60312-90382 GCA_034780415.1 Cichlasoma orientale | reverse complement strand
ACACACACACACACACACACACACACACACACACACACACACACACACACACACACACACACACACACAGTCAAAGTGCTAGGGTTGTAACATAGGAGGGGTGTGCATGTGTAACTCCTCTAGCTCCTCTACCACCTACAACGTTTCCCCTGTCTGGTATTAAGCAGGCCTGCTTCCCTTCAATACAGTTACCAAGCCTGCACACACACACAGACACACACACGCCTGTACACACATTTTAATTCGGCAGGCACATCAATGCAGACTGTCCTTGTCTCAATTAGCAAATTGCTCTCATGATGATGTGTGTCTGTGTTCAGGTCTATTTGTGTGTATGTACGAGCACAAGTGTGTGGTCTTCCCTGACTTTATATTTATTCTTTTTTGCAGATAAAAACTGTCTCAAATAATGAAAAACACACATGCACGCACTCACGTGCACGCACAGAGAACACAAACAGAGCCAGTGTATAGAGACGCACCTTGTCATTATAGTAATGATAAGCTCAGCACAGAAAGATTACTGGAAAGGCTTTGGAGAGTGAAGCTTGTCGGCGCCTCTCATTGACATAAAACACACCAGGTAAAAAGAAAGAGTCAGCACATGGATTTTAAATTGCTGTGAATGTATTAAAGGAGGCTTTCATCCAAAATAAATCATGACTTAATCTTAAACAGCAATTCTGTTCTCAGCAGAGAGATTGATTCAAGAAATTTGCCTCACCATTTGGAAGAGGATAATTACAGCGCACAGTGTGAGCGCTGTCGCTTAATTTGGTGCCATCACAAGCACACAGATGTGTTTTGGGTCCTTACCAAAGGGTTAAGTAGTGTAGCCTTATCAACACTCATGAGTTTTACAAGCAGATTGAAATCAGCGTAACCCTGTTTAGAGAAAATTGACTAAATGGCAGTAAAACATGCTCCCCATAGTTTCAGGTTGCATAAAATTTTGGCCATCTGGAGAATTGAAGTAGCAGAAGCGGGACCCCAGAGCTCCTGGATCATTTAAAAGATTTTTCTCTTTCTTTCTCTGGTTCTTGCTCTGGTAATCATACGTCAGACTTTGATGTGATGGACAGGAAATAGTCTGCTTTATTGGCTTTTGTGGAACATTCCTGGTTCGGTCTGGACCTTCACCAGACCTGGCAGGTCCACCCCAAAGGTTGAATTATTATTTTACCCTAGAGAACAACCCAGAGAAAGTAGAAGGGCCTTCTGTAGCTTTCATCCTGTGATTTGGGTCAGGGACAAACAATGTCCACAGTTGGAGGATACACGGTGCACAAGGGTAATGTTTAGCACTGTGTAAAAAAAGAAAAGAAAAGCGTGCTCAAGACACATTTATAAGTATTTACATATATGGTGGTAGATGCTTCTCTGTGTGTGAGCATCTGCCAGTGTATACAGTTGCTCTCCTGATGGAAAATTTCCCGAGGCAGACAAGTCCAGAGTTCAGAGTTCAAGTTCAGATTTCACTTTGAAGATGCTTTTCGTTTGGTAAAGCCTCCGAGGGGTGAGGAGAACAAGAGCGCAAGAATCAAAGAACCTCAGCAGAAGATTGATAAGGAGGGGATGTTTGAAAGATGAACAAGAATTAAGGACTGAGATGCAAAGGGATTCAAAGCAGCTGGGAGTGCGTCAATGAAGATATAAGAAACAAAAAGTGAGTGTGAGAGAGGCCAGAGGGAGGGAAAGGGAAATGAATGAATGAGTGAGTGTGAAGGGCCAAAGAAAGAAGAATAGCAGGAGGAAGTGGTCTCAGCTTGTCAACTCTGCCCTGAGGGGATCATTCATCATGATCGGCAGTGCGCGCCTGTGTGTGTGTGTGTCTGTGTGTACATGGATGGTGTGTCCACACTCGTGGCCTGTGGGTTTAGAGCACAGAAGGAAGAAGGGAACAAAGGTTTGTTGGGTTTTGTATGGTTGAAGAGATGAAAGTGCACATGTGGCAGCATGAGTGTGTGTCCACTGTCATAACTTCATTAGCGGTACAAGGTTGTGTTTGTGTTTGATTGGTGGAAATCTCAGGGACTGATAGCAACAGCTAGACTAGACTGGAAAAAAATGAAGAAGGGAAGAATAGCTGAAGGTGCTTCTTTCTTCTTCTCCCCCTTCCAGACACTTAGGGAGGGTCACAACAAAAGAGAAGGCGAATATAAAAGACTTACCACAATCATTTCTACATTTTTGTGACTGTCATTTTCTCATCTTACATTTCATACATGTCTCTGCTGGAGAAGCTTCGCATGGCTTATTTAGCATGGGAATAAATCATAATGGGAAACTTCTAAGAAACTGCAGCAAAGATGAAAGAAGGAGAATAAAGGACATGTAATTCTCATAATAACCTTCCTGTAAGCCAAATCATTTCAGTGCCATGACACACAACCACTAATGCACACGTAAGCACAGATACGCATTCACATGAGGAAAAAATACTGTACTCAGACTTGGTGATTATCTCGTTAAGCTCAGTTCCTCTCACCCCGCAGGCGTCTTGACGCTAACCTGTTGTCTGTGGTTCCGGTTGAGGCCTTCAGAGGTGTCCGCTCTCTCAGACACCTGTGGCTGGATGACAACTCCCTAACAGAGATCCCGGTGATGGCCCTCGACTCTCTGCCCTCCCTGCAGGCCATGACGCTGGCGCTCAACCAAATCACGCACATCCCAGATTACGCATTTACCAACCTCTCCGCCCTTGTTGTACTGTAAGTTGCATCTTCGTGTGTCACTTGAACTCTTCTGAGTTTGTTTTTTCAGCTTACCAGAGAAATAATTTGTTCCGCTGAGCTGAACAGGGCGGCGGTGAAATATTGTTGAAAATTGTTTTTTTTTTTTTTTTTTTTTTTTAAAGAAATGAATTTCTGATTTGTTGAAAAATATTTGTGTCCTTTTTCCAGGCATCTCCATAACAACCACATCAGGAGCATGGGCTCGAGATGTTTTGAAGGTTTACACAGTCTGGAGACACTGTGAGTGTACCGCATACACGCATTCTCACTGACGCGCACGTGCACGCACTGTTGGACGGTATTAAAAATAACAAGGGACGTTTTAACAGTCTGACACACACACACACACAGACTCACACGCACGCACACTGAAGTGAATGGATTTCTTTGGCCTAAATAAGCACCTCCTTGTTTCCAAAATCACCAGTGCAGGCTTTTTGATTACAAAGCATCAGCAAGTATCAACATTCATTTGCTATGGTAGTGTTTACAGCAATCAAACTGCCTTCGTATAACCCAAGATATATGAAAACCTCCCTGAAATATAACCTGAAAGAGGTAATACAACCAAAAGACTCACATTATGTGCCTAACTAAAGCCTTGATTGTGTGTGTGTGTGTGTGTGTGTGTGTGTGTGTGTGTGTGTGTGTGTGTAGCTGGTTGGTGTTACTTGGAACACCTGAAAATAATGTGTTTTTACAAATCATATGAAACAAGAGTGCCAAAGAATAATGAAGTGTAGTGCTAAATTGTAAAGTCATAATGATTAATGTTCTGGTAATTTCATGAAGCGCTTGAACGTTTCTCAAAACCACAAGCAACAAATGAATGACAGGAATGTGGAGATGAAAAGCTCCTCTTTGATTGCTTTAAAGCATCATCATCAGCGTGTTGAATGAGTAGTTGCTAGCCAGCGCTAAGGTCAAGTAAAGTTTTTGCGAGTACGTGCCGTAACCTCAATAACTACATCCTCACCCACCACACACCGATATGGAAACCGCAGAAAACCGACACAGGTTTATGAAAGAGGTGGGGAAAGGAAAGAAATAGTGTCTCCTGCAAAATTCATGGTGGTCTCAGGAAAACACTTTGTCTGGCATGCTGCTTAACAACCTGCTGAAGTGCAAAAAAAAAAATTACGCCTTTCTTTTTATGAGTGTCTGGGCACATGCATGTATGTGCAGATAAAGAAGTACTTCTGTCTGTGCAATAATACAGCTTTACACTCTACTTGAAAGCCATTATCAGTGCTGGGAAATGTGAGGAAACACGGCGTAAGGCAGAGGAGCAATGGTTAAGGGGATGAAGGGAAACTAGAGAATGTGAAAAAGAGGGATGGAGCTCTCTGGACAAGAATAGTGCGTGTTAAAGTGTTTGGACTGTCAGTGGTGGGGAGAGATAGATGATTCAGCAGGAGAAGATGACAGGTGTCATTGACGTGGGGATTGCACTGGTATGAGGGGTTAATCTCTCACAGCGGCTTTGCTTATGAGAAATACGAGAGACCATCTGTATCACCGCCACCCTCCCCAACCCCTAGTGTGTATTATAAAATCATTACTACGAGGAGCCATCCAGAGGCCTGCTGGAAAATGCAACAGCATATGCAAACAAGACAGAACAGACACCGACAGACAAACATTTCACAACATTTGCTGAAAATACATACATATATCTTTCAAAGTACTTCATCAAAGGTATTTGGCTACTTGAATAGAATAAAAACAAATCCGGTTGAATAGGACTTTAGGATTTCCTTTGATCTTGATGGCTGGAAATCTTCAAAGGAGACTCTTAAGTGCACACATGCCCTGGCATACATTGTAATACAGCAAAATACATACTCGTATACATGCAGTCACATGCATACTACTTTTTCCCATTCGCATAAGGATGTCTACAGCACGTACTTGTTTAAAGAAAAGAAATCCAGTAAAACCTCTTATCTGCCACCTGTCAAGGACGTGTGTCAAGCATAACAACATTTATCTTATAGCCTGAATAATCAAGGTCAAGGCTCACACCCAAATCTATCTTCAGTACGCCGGTCTATGACATACACATAGTCTGATACAGATCAAAGTGAAAGCATTCTTTTCAATAATATAAGCATGCTTTGGGTAATTTAGAAATTGGATTCATCACATATTTAGGACAATAGTTCACTCTGAATCCACTGCAGAAAAGGTTTCAGCACTGTCTCGGGCACATGGTGCGGAGCATCATCAGAGCTGAGCAGAAGATGATGCAGAAACAAGCTACATTCTGCAAACTAGTTCGAGAGATAGATTCAAGTTGCTTTATATTGCAAGGAAAGACCCTACAACAATATTAGAAAGAAAATGCCAACAATAGGCGCTGCCCTGTGAGCAAGCACTTGGTGACAGCGGGAAGGAAAAACTCCCTTTTAACAGGAAGAAACCTCCAGCAGAACCAGGCTCAGGGAGGGCAGCCATCCACTGCAACCAGTTTGGGGTGAGGGGAAAGGGAAGAGAGCACAAAGAGAGAGACAGGAAAAGGCAAACTATGGGAGAGAGTTTACTAATTAGTAGTGATTAAATGCAGTAATGGTGTATAAACACACAGAAAGTGAAAAGAGAGCAGTCAAGAGGACCCCCCCCCCCTCCCAATCAGCCTTAGCCTTCTGTATAACTAAGGGATGGTTCAGGGCACTGGCCCCAAAATCTTTTATCAGCCACCTACAAACATATACAGTCAGACAAACTTTCTCACACACATAAACATACAAAACCGCATACAGCATGGATGATTTCCATTGCAGGGGTATAAACCCTCCATCATGACTTGGACTACATGCATGTTTTAACATGCTGTTTTATAATGACTGTTTATCTTACTGGTTCTCTCACAGGGATTTAAACTACAATGATCTGCAGGAGTTTCCTGTGGCTATCAGGACACTGAGCAAACTTCAGGAACTGTGAGTACACACACACACACACACACACACACACACACACAAACACACCTGCCCAACATGACTATCATGGTTGCGTTATCCCAAGTAATCCCGTTAAGTGATTTTAATGTGGCACTCGGATACAATCTCTCTCGCCCTAAGCAGGTGCTGGCTACACACCCACGCAGCCGCTTGCCTACACGTACACACAGACGCACATGCACACACACAAGCCATGTTTTCCCTCCGCTTCAGCAGATGTTCTGCAGCGCGCCTATGTGTCACAGATACAGCGTATGTGTGCGTGTTTACATCTCATGTATCCAAAAAATGCTTTTCAGCTGTGCAACGGCAGGTGCAAGATGAGGACATATGACTTGCTTCTCAATCGCAAACACACTCTGTCCCTCCTCCAAACACAAACATACACACACACACACACACACACACACACACACACACACGCACACACGCAAAATCAGAAACATATTTACATGGAGCTTGACTAACATTGTGTTTTTATATTTGCAGGGGCTTCCATAACAACAATATCAAAGCCATCCCTGAGAGGGCCTTTGTGGGAAACCCTCAGCTCCAAACCATGTGAGCTTTTATTCTAATCCTTAATGCTACAGTGTGCATATATTATATAAACACATAACTGAAATTTCATGTCAACATCATGTACAACACGAGTCATTTACAGATACAAATAATTCAATGAGGCTCCAAATGATTTTTTCCCCCCTCTCTTTTTGTTGCAGTCACTTCTATGAAAACCCCATCCAGTTTGTGGGAAAATCCGCTTTCCAGTTCTTACCTAAGTTGCACACACTGTGAGTATGCGGTCAGTAGAAACCATTCCAGTGAGTTAGCCCAAACACTGTTTAAATCATCTTCTGTCCTTTGCAGTGAGTTGAGTGGACATGTGTAATGGCCTACTGAATGATGTTGTGTTAGCGTATTGCTGTGCTGTGTGCTGATGTGGTAAGAGAGAGTGTGTTGTAAGAACATGTTGAATGGTGTGACTTATGATGTCTAGTGAGACAGCCAAAACAGCCTGTGTTGATGTTGGAGGAAAAGTTTGATGGATGAAATGAGCTGTTAGACAAGCTCTGTGTACACACACGTGTGTGTGTGTGTGTGTGTGTGTGTGTGAGTGAAAACGAGAGAGGAGGGAGTGAGAGAAATAAAGGAAAAGACGGTGGTCTGACACTTTTTTCCTTATTTGACTGCAGCTCCCTTAACGGGGCGACCCAGATTCAGGAGTTTCCCGATCTGAAAGGAACCACCAGCTTGGAAATTTTGTGAGTGTACCCTTTTAACCCCCCTCACCTCACCCCACCCTACACACACAAACACTCACCACAACCACCATAAACACACAAAATATAATTTCACTTTACTGTAAAAAGATGATGTTCAGGTCAGAATTACAGTCCACTGAGTCCACATACAAGAGAGGCAAAGAGCCACGAAAGATAAGACCGGGCAGGAAAGAAACTGACGGAAGAATAGCAAAAATGCTTGTGTTTAGGATTCTAGGAGAGGCAGGGGATGAACAGGAGACTCACAAAAGGACAGGGAGGAGTAGGCGAGTTATGCCAGCCAGTGACAGGTTTGGCGAACCTACACAGCTGCCTGTCTCACCCAGTTAGACTCACTGGACTAGAGGATCCTTTCGCTTGCTTTCACTTCAACAATGATCAGTGGATCATCTTTTTTTGTTCTTCTTCTTCTATAGGACACTGACTCGAGCTGGTCTCTCAGCTCTCCCCCTGGATCTATGTGAGCAGCTGCCTCGCCTCAGAGTGCTGTGAGTAGATACACACCAATGGGAAGAGTTAGATGTACAAAATCTGATAGACACAACCCAACTGTGGAGAATTGTGCCCTCCAAGCAAGAACTCACACAATCTCTTTTCCAATCGATACAAAAAATTATTGTCCTGCTGTATTGCCTTCCTCGCAGAGCCGGCCATAATTTCCCACACTATAAATCCACAGCTGGTCACTGTGTACTGTGTTTGTGTACTGTTGCAGGGAGCTTTCTTACAACCAGATAGAGGATCTGCCCAGCTTTTACCACTGCTCTTCACTGCAAGAGATGTGAGTTCTTCGACTCCCAAGACAGTCACATGCTTACTATATTGCACACTTTGCTTTTCATATAAGTAATCCTATATCATTTTCTTAACAGAGGACTGCAGCATAATCAAATCAGAACTATTGAGTCAAGCACCTTCCAGCAGCTCAGCTCTCTAAGAGCTCTGTGAGTCAACATTTGTTCTGTTTGTTTTCTTCCACAAGTTGCACATAATATTCTTTGAAACTGACATTCTTTATCAGTGGTTCCCAACCCCGGGGTAAGGATCCCTTCAGTGAACCAATAGCTATGCAGACCGGTGACAAATCAAAGAAAAAACAAAACCCATTTAAGAAAAGGAACATATTCCCTTATTAGGTGTTCTTGATGATGGTGTTCAGGACCACTATCTAAATCAGTCCAAAGTCTCTCATTTTTTTGAGATCTGGTGACCATGAACATGATACATATCATTTTCATACTGCACACACCATTCAGTGACCTCTTGTGCCCAAAGGAAATGGGCATTGGTAGAGACTATAACCTTCAGGACAGAATTATTTCAGCATAGATCTTGCAGGACAGCTGTGCCCATTCCCAAAACATGTGGACCTAAACTGAGGCACCTAATTGGAGAGACTTGGTTTAATTTCTGAACTGAAAGTCAGCAAAAAGGTATTTTTTTAAGCAGCTATTTTATCAGATTAGTCTAAAGATTATTTATATGCAGGTTTTTTTGTGTGTGTGTCCCGCCACTGAAATTAGAGTTAATTTAGACAATAAATAGCAAAATAATTGCCCCCAGGCATTTCAAGATAGCTACTAAGATGCAAGACTTTTATGCAAAACATCCCAGCAAATGTGCCGCACACCTGCACCAGATGCCCTCACTGTGAGTGTTGGAGTTTTAGGGTTTTCTTTTAATTTGTCACCCATCTGTATACATTATTAATAATTGGATAGTTGGATATTGGAAAAAAAAAAAAAACTTCTGCTATACAAAATTATCTGTACCGAGCTTTTTTTTTTCTCATGAAACAACACATAGTTTGAACTTTGTTCCTTTGATCATGTTTAACTAAAACAATATGTAGAAATAAAATCATCCATACTATATTGAGGTTTCACAGCATGACACAAGGACTCTGAAGCCAAAAAAAATGGGAATAATTGGTCGTAGCATTAAACGACTGTAGAATTGTGACCTATTACTGACATCTAGTGGTGATAAACAGAACTGACAAATGTACAACGTTCTGTGTATTATTATAACTCCTTCCAGTCCCTTTCACCTCATTTTGATTCCTTTTTTTCCTGTCAGTGATCTGAGCTGGAATATGATCGAGAGGATCCACCCGGATGCCTTTGCCTCACTTCACTCTTTGATTAAACTGTGAGTAATCTCGCTAGGACTCCTCTGCCTTTCATCTGGTTCCTCGGCAGTGTCGCCCATTTTCTCAGAATGGCATGAAGACTTTGTGTATCTTAATTAAAGCTAGGCAGTATATCAGAGCCTTGCGCTTACACAAACACTCCATACTTGGCTGTGTGTGCCCTGAAAACCTGTGGCCTTTTGGCAGAGTCTGCAGAGAGCATTAAAATCCATTTATTGTTTGGGGAAAAAAAGCCCCGTGTATGGCAAGCAGCCTCAGCTCAAATCATGCCAATATAAAATTACTTCATTGTGTGAAGACTGGTTGAAGTTTGCGTCTGACAGATAGTATTAGCTGGAGTCAATCTGATTGAGAATCCTGTCTACACAGTTTAAAATATCTACGAGACAAGGTCATTTTTATCAAGGACGTCCCTCAGCAATATCTGAAATAAAAACACATTTCACAAACATCAGCTTGGCTTGATTTGAAACCCACATTTCTCATTTTAATGTCCTTCTCTTTATCTCTTAGGGACCTGACTGAGAACCATCTCAGCTCAATACCTGTTGTAGGTTTGGGCGGTCTGACCCATCTCAAGCTGAGGGGGAACACAGAATTATATGAGGCCTTCAGTCCTGATAGCTTTCCCCATATGAGGTAAATACACCATTCAGAATCATTCAGCGCTTTCTTAATTATGTGATATTCGGTGTGTGCTTTTGTATTTTGCTTTGTCAAAAAAAAAAAGAAAAAAGTGTGATAGCATCCCAGGTGTGTATCCTGTGGCTGTAAGGAAAATGCATCCCTTCCCAACCCTTAAATTATCCTTCCTCTCGCAATTTTCTATTAATTTCGTCAATTTGCCAAAAGCTGCCAGGTCTGACAATTGACTAATTACAGTGTATCCCTGCAAGCCATTCCTGAGCTGAACTTAAACAATCATGAAGCATTTGTTAGCAGCAAGTTCAGTCTTGTTGCAAAGATCCATGAAGACCTGGAAAGGTGTGATGAAGTAAAAATGAAGAGTACATTTCAAAGACACTGGATATGGCAGGAGATCAAAGCGCTGTGTTAGTATCACTGTTGAACATCGTCCTGGCAGAGAAACATTTCAAAAGCACTATAGGTAAAGTAAATGGCTGCATGCACCCATCCACACCAAAGCCAGCTAATCCAAACATCAACAAAATAAATGCTTCTTCTACATTTTTCACTAAAGATGAATTGTTATTACAATTGGATTATTATGATATCATACACTGAAGCTCATTGCCCAATGGAGCCATCCCGCCTGTTTGCAAGGACTGTGCTTCTTCCAGTATGAGGCAAATTCACAATCGCTATTAAATGTGGTTCAAAAGTTACTGTACAAAGTTACAGTCTTTAGTACCAGTATGAACAGTCATATTGATTACACAGCAATCAAAAGGTAAATAAATACAGGCAAGTATTTTAAGAGAGAGTTGAAAGAGGCCCCGACAGCAACAGAAACAAAAGCACTCGAAGTTCCTTTGAAACAGTTCAAAATTATACCTATAAGATAATGCTCACAGTAAAAGAAATATCAGCCAGGACTTACAGTTTTGTTGCTATTTTCCTATACTCTTGTTTTTCTTCTGGTTTATTTCCAATACTACTCTCATCTGCTTGGAACAGGGTGATAGAGATGCCATATGCCTACCAGTGCTGTGTGTATGGCTCCTGTGACAGCTACAAACCAGCCAGTCAGTGGGAGTCAGAGCAGAGCAGCACTAATGAAGACCTGCACAAGAGGACTGTAGCCATGTATCCCATCCATGCTGACACTCACTGTAAGACAACACACTTTCAGTATCTGTTAGCATTTGCACAGTATGGCAAAAGACTTAAAAGTCTAAAATATTAGATAGAATTCTGACAACCAAACGTCTGTGCTCAGTCCTTACGGACATGCCAGATCCTCATTGAAACCACAGTTACAAATATGCTGACCCCTCCATGCATTCCTGTGGCCAGCATAAGATATAAACACAAATAAACCAAAATGAACTTGAAATTAAAACCATTAAACATACGCAATTAAAGCTGAAAATCAACAATTGCTGGGTGTACTCACAAAATAACAAAAACAAGAGATGATTACACCATTTCACTGATTAAAATTTAGTTACCTTTAATTGCTAGAGAAACATGCCAAGATAATTACATTTTATGCAAGAGCCAATAATCTTCTAGACCTGTGGTTCCCAAAGTGTGGGCCGCTGCCCCCTGGTGGGCCGCGAAAGCACTGCAGGTGGGCCGCAGTAATGGGATTTTCTGGTTTTTAAGTGGGCCGCAGCACTCTTGACTTTGGGAATCACTGTTCTAGAAGTATCTTTTATTGTCTCTGCAAAAGAATATTATATACTCATTCCACCATTATTATTACAACCTCCTATAGCTAGTCCACACATAACCTGGCACATAATGTGTATAAACACATTCAGGAGAAGCTGTCAGTATACCTAACAAATGACAAATAGACCTCATATGTGTTTCCCCAAAAAGGCTGCACTGCACCTCTGAATTTTGTCCCTAAAAATGTTTTCTTTCAGATGACCCAGATTTGGAGGAGTTCCAGCTGGAAATAGAGGAATCCAAACTACAGACCAGCGTCCAGTGCACACCGACGCCTGGTAATACAAATTATTTTTATTATAGAGCATGAAAAAGTAAACCCTAAATTCAACATTTTTAGCTAATGAGTTGCTGTTGCTGGTCCTTTTGCAGGTCCTTTCCGTCCCTGCGACTCTCTGTTGGGCACCTGGCTCGTTCGTGTTGGCCTGTGGTGCATCTCCCTGGTATCTCTGCTGGGGAACTCCATCCTGCTTCTCTCTCTCTTTGGCTCATCTGGTTACCTGTCGCCACTTCGCTTCACCGTGGCTTGCATGGGTGCTTCAAATCTGCTGACGGGTGTGTGCACATGCACCCTGGCCCTCGTGGATGCTCTTACACTGGGAGAATTTGGTCACCATGGAGCCCGCTGGGAAGGGGGTCCTGGTTGTCAAGCGACAGGATGGGTCTGGGTGTTTGCATCTGAGGCCAGTGTGTTGCTGTTAACTCTTGCAGCAGTGCAGTGTGGCGTGAGCGTGACGTGTGCGCGCGCCTATGGGAAATCCCCATCCCTTGGGAGCGTACGCACCTGTGCACTGTTCTGCCTCGCTCTCTCCCTCACGCTTGCTTCTCTCCCGTTGGCAGGAGTCGGGGAGTATGGGTCCTCGCCTTTCTGCCTTCCCTCGCCCCTGCCACCACCATCTTCTCGACTGCCATCCTCCCTGGGCTTTCCCTTGGCCCTCATTATGATGAACACCCTGTGCTTGCTTATAGTCACAGGTTCACACATCCGCCTCTACTGGGAGTTACTCAGAGGAGAGTGTGAGGGCTTGTGGGACTGTGCTATGATCAAACATGTTGCCTGGCTAATATTCACCAATGGCCTTCTCTATGTACCAGTAGCTTTCCTCTCCCTGTGTTCCCTTCTCGGTCTCCTCTCTCTGGGGGAGGAAGTGCTAAAATCAGTGCTTCTGCTTCTCCAGCCATTGCCTGCCTGCCTCAACCCTCTCCTCTTCCTCCTTTTCACGCGAGACCACTCTCAGTTGTATTTCTGGCCTCGCCCCAAAGCACGCACACAGTTACGTCGGGACCGCACCTTGGACTCGTTGGTTTCTGTGGACACAGAAAAGAGCTCCTGCTCTGATTCATCAACACAGGTGTCACTCACTGATGCCATGTACGGTGGAGGATCTTCTCTCCAACCCCGACAGGACCCAATCAGATTTTCCCACTGCTCCTCCACGTCCTCTGTTCCTCTCATCCCTTGCCAAATACCCCCTCCCACTGCCAGAGATAGAGAAAGAGTGACAGAATGAGGAGCCTGAGCGAGAGTTGATTTCTGGAACATTTGGATCAAGATGTGATTCACAACACTCTGCCCTCTGTATCACACTGCCATGTCTCTCACTCTCAATGTCTTACCCACGAGCCTCCAAGCTAGCTGTCTGAAAAGCTAGGACACTATATGAACATCCAAGGAACATCTTTGTACTGCAGAAAGACCGCCTCTGGGTTCACGGTCTTCAAGCTCCTCAGAACAAGTGAACACTGAAACTGTTGAGGACTACAGAGAAACTGATGAGAAAACAAAGAGCCTCTGAAAGCAGAGAGCGGGACCAAAAGGTCCTTTCACAGAAAAGACTATTCAAGGAAACGGCATTACTGTTGAAATAAAGGACAATTTCAGACATATTTCAGTGGACTGCCTCAATCATGGGCTTGAATGATAACTCGAATCCACATGGAAAGTGTAAACATTGGACAAATCAACGATTTAGCCTGTAGGTAGCGCCAGTAGATCCTTAACCGTAAATGTTTATACTGAAATGTGATTATGAGAAATCCAACTTAGAAGATGCAGATTGTTTGGTTCTATTATAGGTGGCACTGGTTTTTTTTATAATGCAAATTCTATCCTATTGCTAAGGTCTGTTTAAAAAAAAAAGGAACTCCTCATCTCACACACACACACACACACACACACACACACACACACACACCAGGACAGCCAGTGTAAGCTAACATTTTTCTTCCACGGATACCATTGTCACATATTGTACTATGCAACTGTATAATACAAAGCTACACTACTTTTTCTATGGCAGCAAAGTGCCACAGGAAATGGGCTGCACATATATTTTCATATGGTTTACATGGTTTGATCTCAAAAAAGCAACTCTATCCAACAGGAGGCAAGCAGTCATATAGACTGAATGGGATGTAGCGATCTTTCATACAGACTTTAGAGTAGGCTAGCATTATGTACATACAATATAACTACCTCTGAACTAGCATGGTATTGACTCACTACAGCCTTATGATGTTTGTCTCCCTTTTTATAAACAGCAAATATATAATTTTATATATTAAGAAATAAATCCTTAGCTTGTAAAAACAAATGTACTATTTAGGATGTACATACTTTGTATACAACTGGTCAAGCATATTTTTGAATAAAATTATCATCTTCATACTATATATGCTCTGTATTCTGCTTATGCTCCAATTCTGAATCACACGACCAAACTGCACAAGAAGTCGAGGCGCTCTCTGTAATACTTTAATAAAATTAAACTTTGAAATCACAACATAAGCATATACATTATATATACAGGCATGCACATTTTTATCCACTAATATACATTCAAAAAAAATTAGTATTAGAACTAAGTGAAACATTAAAACCTCAGTTCTAAAAAGAGAGATCTTTGGCTCTAATGAGTGAGGTGGAAACTACACACAGGTTCTCTTTGCTGGCTCCTCTGCTTCCTGCTGTACACTGAGTGCCCCTCTTTTTTGGGATGATGCTTTCTGATCAGGGGTATTTTCCTTGTCGCCCTCCACAACACCCTGGATAAACACAAGGAATGTTTTTTCTTTTAAATCCAGCACTCCTGCTAAACCTACAGTTGCAATAAGGTAAACAATAGCTGGTTGCAACGAGTTTGCAATCTCGTTGCCTTTGAAATGGATGCTTTGAAGACGGGGACCAGTCTTCGAGCAAATTTGTTTCCACTTGCAGTCAGTTGCTGTTTTCAAAGCATCAAAAAAGTGATAAGACGGTGATCTGCAATCAGTTTGCAACTGAATGGGGTCAATTGGTAATTACATGCAATATGTTTGTGATAATTCATTGTGATAAATCTGCAAAAATTGCAAATCTTTTGCCAACTGTTGTAAATTTGTTTCTGTCTATATGACAAAGAAATTCACATTAAACAGAAATTACAGCCAGAACTTCATAGATTTGAAACATAAACTCAGAAGGTCCTCCACAAATCGTGATATAGGAGCTGCAGGACAGCAGTTTAACTGCAAAATGATAGACACTCTGCAACATTGCTTTTGTAGAGGAATACAACCAAAATACAACCAGCTGGCAGGCAGTTGAGTTTCTCAGACTGACCAACTGACTCCGATCGATTGCCACATGTTGGCAATCTGTCTGCATTTTTAAATTAGACAGGACTTATTTGCAAACCCTCATCAGCCTTTCTGAGAGTCATTACAGTCAGCAAGCTGGACTGTGACTGTTTGGACACAAGTTGCTTCCACCAGATGACCTGTGCAATCGCCTTGCAGTTGAGAGAGGTTGTCCAGAGCTTGAGCATGCAACACCTTCAACCTTCAACCTCAGCTGGTTGCTGCAATTACTTGCAATTAGTCACAGAATGCAGAAGAATTCAGTGCACTCACCAGGCAACTTCTGATTTTTCCTAGTCGCACGGAAGCTTCAATGTGATTGTGCAATTACAAGTTATATTAACGTGGCACACAACATGTTATTACGGGAGCATAGCACAACCTTGTGGGTCAAATAAGACAGTACACGCAAATAACACACTGAGTGGAGCAAGTGACAGGAATCACGTCCCTGAGAACAGTGCAGCAGTCTGTGTATAACTATAAACAGCGAAACTCCAGAGTGACTTACAGAATTCTTCTGGACAGCATGTTCTTGTGTCCACTTCCTGGCTTTCTCCATAAACAGGTGTTTGTTGTATTTGAACTCCGATGACTGCGTTATGAAGAAGAAAAGAATAACCATGCTGGTAACAAACAATTTATTAAAAACAAATTAAACCATCACACTCAGATTGTGTATAATAGACAGTATAAAAAATGTGATGGACAAAAGACTGTGTGACTCACTATATCAGCCATCAGTGGATCATCTGGATTTGGTTCTGCCATGAGTAGCTGAATGGATGTGAGGACTGTTGAAATGTTTAGAGATGGCTTCCAGGCACCCTTAACAGAAATTAAAATACATACAAAGGAGACATTACATATGTAAAATATATCCTTGTGTCTTTAACAGCAGACAAAAAAGAAAGTTTGTTTTGTACTAGAAATCTCTTAAAACCTTTGGTGGGAGTTTGAGAGCATCGTGGCAGATTCGTCCTGAATTGTCAATGTTTGGGTGGTAGATCGGGGTCAAGAATCTTATTTTGGGAGGCTCAAATGGGTACCTACAGGGAAAAAAAGCACATCAGTCCTGCTAGACTGCAGTAAGGACATTTAACGGGTAACTGGTAGAGACAAACCCATCAATGTTAAACCTCACAGGAAAAGTACCTCTCTGGAATCTTGACCTCCAAGGAGAAGACTCCACCTTCATAAGGAGTTCCTGATCCACCCAATATCTCTGGAAAATAAAAGAAAGGTTTTTAAAAAAAAAAAAAAAAAAAGGAACTGCTTGAACCATTTTAATAATGGATGTTATGTCAGAGTGATTTTGATCACGTTGAATATCCTGAAAATATAGGATAAGAATATGGACCATGTATCAACTAAAACATACACTCACCGGCCACTTTGTTAGGTACACCTGTTCAACTGCTTGTTAACGCAAATGTCTAATTAGCCAATTACATGGCAGCAAATCAGTGGATATAGGCATGTAGACATGGTCAAGGCAGCCTGCTTTGCTGGTGTCAGACGGGCTGATCTGAGCATTTCAGAAACTGCTGATCTACTGGAATTTTCCTTCATAGCCATCTCTAGGGTTTACAGAGAATGGTCCAAACATAGGAAATATACAGCTGTCTGGGCAAAATTGATGTCAGAGGTCAGAGGACAATGATCTGAACTGAGGCAACGGTAACTCAAATAGCCATATGTTACAACCAAGGTATGCAGAAGAGCCTCACTGAGTGCACAACATATCAAACCTTGAAGCTGATGGGCTACAGGAACAGAAGACCACACTGGGTACCACCAGTGTCAGCTAAAAACAAGAAATCGAGGCTACACTTTGCATTGAGCTCACCAAAATTGGACAAAAGATTGGAAAAACATTGCTTGGTCTGATGAGTCTCAATTTCTGCCACAACATTCAGATGACAGAATGAGAATTTAGTGTAACCAACATGAAATCGTGGCTCTATCTTGCCTTGTATCAGCAGTTCAGCCATGTGTGTATATATGTGGGGATATATTATTGGCACACTTTGGGCCCTTAGTACCAACTAAGTATTATTTAAAAAAAATAAATAAATAACTCACAGCCAGCCTGAGTATTCTTGCTGACCATCTCCATTCCTTTATGAGTGCAGTGCACCCATCTTCTGATGGCATCTTCCAGCAGGATAACACACCATGTCGCAAAGATTATCTCAAACTGGTTTCTTGAACATGACGGTGAGTTCACTGTTCTCAAATTGTCTCCAGTCACCAGATCTCAATCCAGTAGAACAACTTTGAGATGTGGAGGAACATTTGCATCATGGATGTGCAGCCAACAAATGTGCAACAACTGGGTGATGCCATCATGTCAATACAGACCAGGATCTTGTTGAATCTGTGCTACCAACAATTAAGGCAGTTCTGAAGGCAGAAGAGGGTCCAGTCTTGTACGAGCAAGGTGTACCTAACAAAGTGTCTGGTAAGTGTATCTTTAGTTGTTTAAAACCCAGTGACACAGAAATACATACGTGCCTGTAGGTCGTCTATCTGATCCTCGGTCTGCCAGCATGTTATCCCCGGAGGTGGCTCGGTGCTTAGCATTTGAAGTTCACGCTTTAAACGAGAAGCCCTCTGCATTCTGCAAAACGGACAGCTGGGTAAACAAATTGCATTAAAGAATACAAAAGGGAGATTATGTAACGACATTGTACTCGTCCTAGCATTGGCGTTACACTTGAATGCCTCGTAGGTCAGACTGCACACACGCTTTTAATTAATTCATCTTAAACATCTATAATATATTTATTGTTAACTCGGTTAACAATAAATGAGACTGTTTTGTTTGTGATGTTAGCTGCCTTCTTGTGACAAACTTGCGATACTGAGCTAGCACTTTTGCCTACTATAAGCCTGAAAAATAAACTACCACACCTTCTTAGTCCAAAAAGTCTAATTAAGTGTTGTTAACTTGACAGTAACCCTTATTTGCTTACTTTGTACCAGCTGTCCACTTGATAATTGCTGTCTATCTTGATCAAACCTCCAATTTCACACTTGTCGGAGAACACGAGTCGTCGGCTCTGTTTTGGATTTCCCTCTCCTTACGTAAGCAGCGCCCGCGTATGGTTCTTCTTCTTTTGAATATATTCAGTAACAGCTTTCGGCCGCATTACCGCCACCGTCTGTTTCGGAGTGTGGGCTAAGCTACTTCTGTATCCAAATAACACAACACCAAGCCACAATGTCAAAACTGACTGCCTAGATCTCTTTCCTGCCACCTCTGACCAGTTGGGACACAGAGCCTCTGTGAAAAATACCCATGGCTTGTGTGAAATTTAAAAACATATATTTTTGGAATCTTCAAAAAGCAGTATTTTACAGTGATCATCCTGCAACCTCAGTGTCAATAGCCAGTTTGCTTGCACCTCCAACCCAGTGGGCAACATCTCATCATTCCTGTGTGTTTGTGAAAGAACAGTGCATTTAAAATTATTCTTAGAAGATATCAAATCATTTACAACATCACATAAAATATCATGAATTTGTTTTGACAGCAGAGGTATTATCGGTCTTATGTGTTTGGTTACATTTTGGGTCCATTTGCTCACATCGCACCTGGCTCCAGAGTGGACATGGAACTCGAAGTGTTCCAACAGTGGCTGTGTACATACTCTTTGGCTGGACTGTATGTTTTTTTTTTAAATATGCAAAAATGTATGTTAAAAAAATAACTATGTTTCACTTTAAAATGCAAAAATACTGTACAACCAATATTGATATAAACTACATTAAATTTTTTCATTAAATGACTTACCCACTGCTATTATATAGCTCTAAATTAGCCATATTTCCTATTCTATATTACCTTAATATTATGTTTTTTGGGTTTTTTTTGTTATGCATGATTACACATTCATCCAGTTGGGTTCTTCCATACAGTTCATCACCATGTTTAATTTCCCTTTTTTACAGTAACAGATGCACACCTTTGAAGTTTTTAATCATAGTAATACTGTATAATGACACTGGTGTAAGAAAATTATACAAAACCTTCTGATCACGTATACGCTGCTCATTATGATAAGTTACAGTTTATCAGTCTTCAAAAGGAAGACCAGTAATAACCAGAGTAATCACACTAAATCTCACAATCACATAAGTAGTGTAGATAATATGCAATCTCATTTGAAGGCAGTGGCAAAGATAGCTTGAAAAGTAATGCTTCCGTGCTGCTGGTCTTCCATTCTAACATCAGTGAAGCCGGAGTCTCTCAAAGCTGCCAAAAAGGCCTCTGGGCGCCAGTTCTCCCCTGGCATCACCCCCTTTGCTGCTATTGCAGCCACACGAGAAAGCCTCAGAGTAGTCACCATCAGGGCTCCTGTGTGGGTTCATAGGGTGGGGAAATAAAATTTGAGAGGCATTATTCAAAGACAGAGTTTGTAAGAGGTTTTCATTTGGATTAAAAACAAAACAAAAAACATCTTGAGAATAAACGCTGACTCTCATGGCATTACCTGGTTTCATCACCCGGTGTATCTCTGCAGCTCCTTTTCTAAGGTCAGGCCAGAAGTAGTAGCAGTTACAGTGAAAGACTTTATCCACAGTGCTGTCTGCTAGAGGCATTGCTGCTACATCACAGTGGTGGAGGGTCACTTTTTTACTGGCTATAAGTTCCTTCATTTGTTTCTTTGCCATCTGCCAGAGACGGGGAAAAAATACAATATTGTCCCTGAGTAGAAGCTATACTTTTCTTAGGTTTGATCTGCCTGCTTGCCAGTGTTTGATTTTTTTATACATTCACCTGCCACTTCATTAGGTACACTAGTTCAAGCGCTTGCAAATATAAATGTCTAATCAGCCAATCACATAGCAGCAACTCAATGCATTTAGGCATGTAGACATGGTCAGGACAACCTGTTGAAGTTCAAACTGAGCATCAGAATGGGGAAAAAAAAGGTGATTCAAGTAACTTTGAACGGTTGTTGGTACCTCACCTGATGCATATACTCTGAATAATCCACCCCAATAAGGTGGCCTGCAGGGCTGGTGAGCAGTTTGGCTGCAGACTGTAGCCCCAGGCCTGGGCCATGACCCAGCTCCAGCACAGTGTCCCCAGGCTGGATGGCACACAGCTGCACAGCACTCTCCTCCAGGACTTGATTGTAAGCTGTGAGCCACTTGCTCACCAGCCACCCTACAAACGATCGTGTGGGACGGCCCAGCTGTTTCCCCAGTTTTTCAGCCAACATCACTGAGGAAAAAACAAACAAAACATTTTGGCTAAAACGGGCTGCTTTCAGGTTCAATGGTGGTCAAAACGTTGGATCACATAGTTTAAAAAAACGCATTAAAATGTTATAAACAATGTTTGGCTCTGATTCCTTATACTGGCTAGTGTGTGGTTGGACTTTGCTCATTTTGCTGGGCAAAGTTAATGTTTAATCTGCAGATTAAAAAAAGCGCAGTGAAAGTGTATTAACATTTTTATTACTGAATAGCCAAATAAAGTTAAGCACGTGACTGAATCTCTGCTATAACCATTTTACAGATGAACAACAGACCAAAGCAAACTGTCGGGCCGTAAGAGTAGTTAAGAGTATTCAAAGAGCAGGAACGGTGTCCTAATGTTCATGCAAATCCGCAGTCCAGTAGCCATGCTGCGGCTCTATTCTCTCGGTAGCAGCTGCCTGGATAAAGTGCTTACCTAATGTCGTTTGCAGCCAGACGCTCGTTGGCTCTCAGACACGCCGCCTCGTCGTGTCTTCCCGGTAGTGGGAGGAGCTCCACGCACTACGTTTTTTATCGGCGGAGGCGCTGCCCCCGTTTTGGTGTGTCTCACTTTTATACGCTCTCTTGCTGACACTTCATCACCGGCCACTTACTGCAGTTTTCTTTTTCTTTTTTCTTTTCCCCCTCCAACCATACAGATCACCACCCACGTATTTACTGCGCAAAAGTGGAAAAACAAACAAACACACGAACAACAAACTAAACTAAAACAAAAAAAAAAAACGATATTCCCCATATTTAATTTATTATCGGGAGCGTGCATTGCAACGCTTCTGTAAATATAGTGCTGGACGCTGCATGTCTGAACAAGTGCAGTCAGAGTTTTTGGAAATGTTCTCTGTCTTTGCTTCCTCCAATCATCCTATTTTGCACACACCCCCTGCATGGATTATGTTTCTTTCGTTTTCATTTCCCGGAAGGGTCGAATGTGAAAATAGTTGCGTTTTTATTTCTTCGAGGATATTCGTTTAAAAGTGAGTTTGTTTGAGTCGTGATCCGAAGCTTATTTTATTGGCTTCACCAACTGATTGTCTGCTTATGAGGAAATCGTCCTGTTTTCTGTGCAGTCGAGCAGATAAAGGACATTTTCATGGAGAGCATTTCCCCGTCACCTTTGATCAAGGTAAGTTAGCCTTTCAGGGACAAATCTTTTAACAGTGTGTGGTCCCAAACCACAAACCGAGAGCCCGATTTCATTTTGTTGGAGTTTGAGCGCCTTAGGTTGTTGGACCGTGACCAGAAGCTGTTGTTTATGAATACTCCCTGTTGCTCAGTATTGCGGCGGGTAGTCTGCTTATGGGAATGTGTACGGATGTTTTGTAGCAAGAAAGCAGTCCTTCTATCACACGTGAAAAGCAAGTCAACATTCCTCCCAGCGTGCAGCACTCCCCACCTACCCAAGTTCCTTTGGTCAGTCCTCCCACTCAAGAAGACTTGTGGCATCTGCCTGGAAGGCTGAGTGAGTTCAATTATCATCTCTGTTGGACTTATTTTAACTCGAGTCAGCTTATCTGTTAATGTTAATTGCATATATGCATATGCAGCACCATCTGCAAGCACATTTGACATGTCTGCTTTGAAATTATGCATTTTCCCAGGAATTAACCCATCCCTGTGGGATAAGGAGGATGTTGCCCTGTGGCTCCACTGGGCGCAGAAGGAGTACTCACTGCGCCGGCCGGAGAAGGGGCGATTTGAGATGAACGGCAGAGCCTTGTGCCTGCTCACCAAGGAGGACTTCAGACGCCGCTGCCCCAGCTCAGGTGGACATGAGTTATGTAGAAATAAGGCATGCTGACCTGTTTTTGTGTCTGTGTTTTGAAATAGCTTGTTTTTTTCTGTAGGTGATGTTCTGTATGAGATCCTTCAATGTGTGAAGCAGCAGAGGAGAAGTGTGGTCTGTGAGCCGCCTAACACAACTCCTTCTGTGGCCAGTGGGCTCCTTCAGGGTCCAGTCAGCTGCCAGATAATCGCTCACGCAGTCCAAGAGCCACAGTCCCCCAAAATCAATGACACCCCAGGTCAGTAACATTAAGGAGTACATTTTTTGAACGTATACTGGCTTCTTGGTTGTTGTATGCAGGAAAATTGACTTAAACTCTGTAAAGAAAGAACAATTTATTTGTACACGTTTTAGAGAAGTAGGTAACCCAGAGTACATAAAGTATTAAATCATAACAGAACTAAGAAGGAACATTAAAAAAGTGGGGCAGAATTAAAAAATATATAACAAATTTAGAAGTGTGGTTGCTGTATAATATTAAGAACAAATTCACACACAGAGTGAGTTTTTCTTTTTTGTCACAAATGAAATCAAACTTGTTTATTCTGGTTGGATCGTGGGTGTGAATACTTCCTGATCTACCACATGTGCAAACACATCACGTGGGAATTCTTTGTCTTTCCTACTTTTATTTTACTGCACATGTGAGGACATCCGTTGGCTTTTCATCCCCAGACTTTAAAGACTGACCGTAACTAATGTTTGGTCACCCTCAGCTGATGTGATTTCCTTTCTCTATGCGTTTTCCTTCAAACATGAATGCTCATTATGTAATATTTTGCTTGAGATTTTAGGATTGATTGCTTCTCAAAAAGTGAATTTATTAGCTCACACATTACATCTCCGTGCATCAGATGTGTTGAGCAGTTATCACAGAATTTATCAAGATAAAGAAATGCTAAAGTACCAGAACCATAAGAGGTGACTCACACACACACACTCACACACACACACGCACACACACAACGATATATGTGCCAATGGGCTGTGGTGATCTTTCTAACTGTGGAGTCTAGAACAGCGACTTTGTTCTGTCCTTTGTATAAAAGTAGTAAAACAGGCTCTTTGTGTTAAATATTAGGCTGTGGTAAGCCTGGCAATATAAAATGTTCAGATCACTGTAAAGTCACTTTTACTTTCACTTTAGCACTTCACATTTCCTCATATTTCTGACTCACAGTTTTCCCCGCTTTCTTCACTTCAGTGTCGGTTGCTGTCGGAGCCACAGCGGTCAGCCAGCCAAAATCAGCGTCACCCCTTACAGAACGCCCCGTCTGCTACACTTTGCCTGCTCCATTCACACATAATAGTGGGTATTACACAGAAATACATTGCCCTGCAATTCATACTATTCCAGCGTCTCATTTTCTTTGTTGCATTCTGTGTCTTTGTCTCTTAGACGGATCAGCAGGTACCTCCACGTTACACCGCAATCAGGATGAGCGTATTCCCCAAATAAAGAACGTCATCCAGGAGCCTCTCAACCTGTCTAGTCGAGATAAGCCGAGGAGTCCGATGCACAAAGCAAATGGTCGCATCCCAGGTATTGTTACAATAATGTGTTGACAGTTGTGCTCTTTCCTCGTGTGTTTCAGCACAGAGAGAGCGCACAGATGTGTTCAAAACAGATATCTCTCTGAAAAGTGGAGAAACAAAATCTCATATAGCATATACATGATCTGATATACAATCAGCCCAATACACATATAGCTAAGGCCCATCAGATTCACCAATAACACATGCATAAGTATGCTCTTAAAACACAGGCCTAGTTTTGGTTTCTTAAGAGAAATATCTGCTTTTTTGTGGCTTGCTGTGAGACTGTTCACATTTTACTTCAGCTGTCCCCTGTTTCACTTTCAATAGTCAGTAGTCATGAAACCATTTTATTCTCTTGTTATATCAAAACAGTTGCTTAAAAGAATATAATAATGTCAGGCATACTTGGAAACTTCTGACCACAACTGTACATACATGCTTATTGGAACATGGCCCTGATAATGAGAAATATTTCAAAATGAATCCAGTACATCATGGGTACTAAATAGAACTTGAAATACTTATAATTAATGATAGTAGTATAAGTTTTACATGTGTTATTGCTCTTTTAATCATGGGCAGAGTGCAGGCTGCTGTGGGACTACGTGTATCAGTTGCTTTGTGATGACCGTTACCAAGAATACATTCGATGGGAAGACCCAGACAGCCTGGTTTTCAGGGTGGTCGACCCCAATGGATTGGCACGTCTCTGGGGAAACCACAAGGTGAGTCCCCAGGTCTCTCTGTTTCATCCAATAGGAAAAAAACGAACACACAAATGGAGAGCGAAAAACAGCAAAAGCAGGGGACATGGGAGGCTAGTTAATCATAACCTTAATGATGCGATCTCTTTTTACAGAACCGAGAAAATATGACGTACGAGAAAATGTCCCGTGCTTTGCGGCATTACTACAAACTCAACATTATCAAAAAAGAAAGAGGACAAAAACTTCTTTTCAGGTCTCTGCTTCTTTCCTTGTCATTCCCTTTCTGTTTTTCTCTGCAGCAACAGGTAATCTCACCATTGTTTCCTGTTCATTGGCTACATTCAGGTTCCTGAAACTCCCACAAGATATCAGGAAACAGCAGGTGGAGGCTCCCAGCTCCCTGGAACACACGCCACCTCATGATAGCGACTTCCCAGACGCCAGTCCTACGCACGAGTTCACCGATGACCATTTTGAGGTTTCCCCTGATCGGGCTTCTCCGCAGCCTCCTCTGACCGGTGCGCCAGTGAGATAGAGTAAAATTGTGGGTCACCTATACAACACAGCTCTAACAGAATAAAACAGGGGTTTGAGGTATATTTATCCTGCACTTTGAACTTGCAAACTGCAGGGAGAAAAAGCTACGCGTGTACAGTCTGAAGAAAACACAATTAGTTGCATTGTTTACTGTGAAATTGCTTTTCATTTTTCTATGAATCAATGTGTGTAAACCTGTGATCTGGATAAACACTAATGTTAAGGATGAGGAAAACTGTGAAATTAATCACAGAAATATTCAACCAGCCAAAAAAAATCATCGGAACTTTAATTTATCCGGCCAGTGAAATTATACAGACTTATCGTCACAGACTTTGCAGGTCTTGCAGCTATGGGGCGGAAATGGCTGCAGTGTAATAGTAACAGTTTAATAACGGATTTAAAAAAGTTTAATAACAGATTGCTAAGGTTAAATAATCGTTTATATTAAAAGCTTTTTTTTTTTGTTGAAATATTTTTGAAATTTGAAATTTTGAGTTAACTTACATTTTTTTTGGCTTAGCTCCACTTGGCAATATTTTATTTTCAATTTTTATTCAGTGGCGGAAATGAGCTTTTTCTACCTGTAGGTCAGGTATTTGGTGTTTTTTTTTGTGTGTGTGTGTGTGTGTGTGTTGCTGTTTTTTTTTTTTGTTTGAAATTTGGTATTGAGCCTGTTCATTCTCTGCTTTGGAAAATAAATATTTTATGTAGCACAGAAAAACAGGACTAATTTCACTTTTTCTGTAAACTTTTTTTCTCCAAGAGTCATGAATTTGGGACGCCTCCAAAGCTGATTATTCATTTATGTTGAATGTTGCAGTATCCAAATGCTGTCTTAGATAACACACTGTCATACTGCCATTGTTGGACAAACAATTACAAAGACAACAAAGTACACTCCTTAAACATTTGCAGTATTTACTCTTGACGGTTGAACTGTCAAAATTTTACCAGCAGGAGGTGCTGTAGTAAATCTAAAAGGATTTAAAATGAAATGATTCAAATACTCATATTTTCTAACAACTAACTTGAGAAGTTAGAGTGGTTTAGTTGGCTGTCTAATACTCAGTCTTAAGAAAAAAACAAACAAACAAAAAGCCACTGAAACTGTTTTAAGATACGCAGACCGGATGAGCCCTTTCAGATTTACTCTTCAGAGCCTGGGATGCTCACCTCTCACTACATCCATTTTTGACAATGCAGTTTTTACAGTTATGGACCTAAAAGCATTTTGACCTTGTAGGTATAACAACTCAGTTCAGCTGCAGCTGTAGAATTTATAAAATGAGACATGTGAAGATTTGGGTGTTTCACAGGCTTTTCTCAAACGGCACCTTACACATCCATCTCCACTTTTGTCAGTTTGGTATAGACAGCATGGGTACGTTCATTTTAGACTGTACAGCTAGCTGGCATGGTTTGAGCAGAATAACTCAAATTACACCATGGTTTTCCTTTAACATCTTTAATGTCTGTGTTTGTCATGTACAGTATAATAATACAGAATGAAAAGAAACTCCATATTCATTAATTGATTATAAGTTCTCACTTCTTTTAGTGGCATAATACATAGTAAAAAAAAATATGTTGACTTTACTTAAAGCCAGATTTAAGCTGGCAGGCAAACTCTCTCCTCAGATGAATCAAGTAAACTTAAGACACCAAGTTAGTAACAGTGTCAGGCATCAGAGGCTTCATGTGATTCCCGTGTCCAACAGGATACACTGCATGACAGAAACACTGACGGAAGTCATTAATCACTACAGGAGCCTGGATCATAGTGGCCCAGTGCAAGCTAAACTTTGTGTAATACTGATAAACAGAAGTATGCACCACGGAAACGTTTTATTTTCATCAGCTGGTAGTTTTGCACACACTTTATCAGTTTATGCACAGTCAGTCAAAACCTACTCCAGGCCTGCTCTTATCAGGTTTACAGTGTTTGTGATTCAAAGAATATGTATGCCACACACACACACACACACACACACACACACACACACACACACACACACGTTTATCAATGGCAACCATGACGCTACACAACGTCCCCACATTACCAGTCCTAATTTAACCCTTGATCACATGGGCATGACCAGTGTGGTATGTCTAATTATGATGCATTTAAAAACACTGATTGTAAAACCCTCTCAGAAGATCTCACTGGATAGTTCATCTACGCTTGCCTTAGCTTGGTCTCCTTTTTAAAAGAATTTTTCACCATCTATAATATTTTAACAGATCGCTGAAAAACCTTAGAAAATGACCCCCGGTGTTTCCAGCTGTCAGTACACTGAAAGCCCTCGGTCCATCTCCTTCTCTGGATCAGGCTTCTTGGCCACCTACGAGCTAGGAGTGGCCGAGTGCTTTCGACACTATGCACCGTGGATACTGCACTCTGCACCTTGCGTCCTTGGTTCTTCTGCTGGATCTCTGGTAGCGGCTGCTGTGGTTTGTGAAATGAATCTAAGTAAGTGACTTTTGTTCTGCAATTACTTCTGTTGAATGTAATTATTATGCATGACCCAAATCCTCTAATTTACAGTTACCATTCGGGACGAGATGATTAATTTTGCCAAGCAAGTGAAGGCTTTTACTCTTGGTCCCTTTAACCCCTCAATCAATGTTTTTCACTGGTTGGAGTGTATTTTACGCAAGTATCTTCCATCTAATGCGCACCAGCTGGCCAGTGGTCGTCTTGCTGTTACCATGACCCGTCTGGCAGATGGTGAGCAAGTCATCATGACTGAGTTTGAGTCCAAAGAAGATGTAATACAGGTAAGTTTGCTCTATTGTTAGAGGTAATAAAATACTTTATAAAGCTGACTAAAAACTGTTGTGCGTTGTGTTCAGGTGCTGCTTTGCAGCTGTTTTGTGCCTGGGTACTGCGGTTTTGTACCTCCATCATTCAAAGGAGTAGTGAGTATTTCATAGCCTTCCAAATTCACTCCAGGCACCTTGTACGGCCTACTTTCTAAAATTCTTAAACCTCTGTTACAGCTCTATTTGGATGGTGGTTTAAGCAGCATGCAGCCTATAGCGCCTGGATCCTCCAGTCTCACACTGACGGTATGTCCATTCTCTGGAGAGAGTGACATCTGCCCTGCCGACAGACCTTGTACATGGGACATGGTAGTGAGCGGTGCCATTCTCAAGGGCAACTTGGCTAACACCTTCAGGTTCATCAATGCCCTTTACCCAGCGGCTTTGGAGGTCAGACCCCAACTGTATCTTGTCATATCCTATACTGTCTATATATCTTGATCTGTGCTCTCAGTCTACTATGGTGTAAAAATAGCAGCGTACATTTAACATTTTTAGAAATGTGGCACAGGAAATTAATCTTGAACTAGGCCAGCAAATATTTGTGATCTTTTATCCCATAGGATCCCAAAAAGAGTATTTGCACTGCCTAATATGGTGTTATATAATAACTAACAGACATATCTGTCAGTCTGAATGCTAAAGGTCAGCAGATAATAATGTGGGAGTTTTCAGTAGGCTGATCTTTTCCTTCACACCCGCTGAACCTTTAATATGCTCTGAATTTGGACACATTTAGTTATATTTATGTCGTTCTTTCTCTCTTCAGACTCTGGAGCAAGCCTTTCACAGTGGCTACAAAGACGCTGTTCATTTCCTTGTGCGCAGTGGTGAGTCAGTTGCAGAGTTAAAAAACAAACAAAAAAACCCCCACAACTTTGTTTTTGTTACGTGTAGACTAAACTTAATCTAACCTAAATTACTATTTCATTTCTTTCCTTTATTTTCAAAAGAGTCTCAAGGGCGACTTAGCATTAACCAAAATAATGCATGGATTCATCTGGACACCATGGAAGAGGAAGAAGAGAAGAAGAAGCTGGAAAATGGGCTCATCAAACTGACATCGTTTATCAACAACGGAGTCATTCAGACGGGCAAATCTACTGCGCAGGAAGCTGCACGATATCCTCCTTTCCATTTTGGTACGGTGAAAAATGGTACGTTTTGAACACGCTCACAACACCCCATTTAAGAAACTGAACCAAAAACATTCATGTTGTTCCACTTGCAAAACTATGTTTGCTCACTTCTGCATTTCAGTTTTGCTGGGCAATGTGATGACCAACTTGAATATATTTGGACTTCCTGCCCGAATTTTGTCCTATTTGCTCCTGCCTCTCATGCTGTCTTATTATGCAGTGTTGCAGAACAGGGACAGGTAACGAATACACTGAACACAACACAGACAAACCGGCAAAAAAAACTGCTGAGTGTGCTCTGAAACTCTTGGTCTTTTTGTTTGTTAAACAAAGATGAAAGGAGAAAGGGGAAAAAAAGCTTCATGTTTTCATTATTTACCGTAAAATTTCTGAGATGGTGTAATCATCATGAGACTGCTGGAGAATTCCAGGAAACTGCTTTTCCTATCTCAGAAATAAATGGCCACATAATTTTACACTTCCTATTTTTTTGCAGTGATGCAATATGGTAATTTTACTCTTACTGGTAGCAGTGCAGTAGTAGTGCTTTCCATTGTTTACCATTATGCAGCACTACACTAGCTGCAGTCTGCAGCTTTTTATTTAGCTTCTTACTTTTTTCTTTTTAGAATGATTGATTTCAGCTCACCTAACATGCTGCAAGGAAACAAATGAGCTTACCCCAAATTGTCACTATTGCTTTAACACTGATCCAGCAGCTCTACAACACATCCTAATAAATACACTATGACAACCCACTTTGCTCTGACGGGTTTCTTAATTTTCATATATATTTAAGTCAGGATTGTTATGTGAAAAAGAAAGTACACCCTCTTATGGCATAAAAAAAATCATCTAGTCCTTACCAGGTTCTACAATTAAGTAAATACAACCTCAGATGAACAACACATGATATATTACACTGTGTCATTATTTATTGAACAAAAACAAAGTCAAAATGCAGAAACAGTCTAAGGACATCCTTACCTTTTCCACTGGAATTCAAAGGGTAAGTGGCAGCCAGGTGCTGACAATCAAATTTACTTGACTGATCATCAGCAAGCGTGACGCACCTCTTAAAAAGGAGAGGGTTGAGTTGTCTCCAAAGTTTCTTGTCTAGAGCGGCAAGATATGGGGGGTGCGTTCAAGTTAA
>JAVDPK010001775.1:39535-50064 GCA_034780415.1 Cichlasoma orientale | reverse complement strand
ACACACACACACACACACACACACACACACACACACACACACACACACACACACACACACACACACACACGTACACATATCTATCTATCTATCTATCTATCTATCTATCTAGATAGATAGATATAATTCAACATATATGTTCATACAACAAATACTGAAAGTAATCTGGAAGTATCTTTTACTCTGTTTGGGTAACCCCTTGGATTATATTACCAATTACAATTTTGATGAGGTATCTAGTGTCTGTAATGTAACACAATTTCAGAAACCTAACCAACCTTGCTAGGGATGTCATCGGATTGACTGGATGTTGTTAAAACCCCACGCTGCCATGAGAAAATGGGACACAAACAAACACATGCCAACACAAACACTTTCTGGATAAATAAGCAGTCGGATTAATATCAAAAGCTGTTTTTACTTCTATCTGATTTGATGGCTGATATTTAGATTTAGCATTTTAGATGGGTATGTCCTCTTCAATTTTCTCTTATAATCCATGGTAGCGATAAGGCTCAACTGTGTTACTAGTGAAAATGCAGCTGTTGCAGGCTTAGAGACCCGAACCATCATAAAGGACAAAGATAATGCATTGGTATGAGGGCCTTCTCTTAATCTGATAAGCAAGGATAGGGAATTGGTTTAACATTAATGGTATGAATGAGAAAAGTCCTTGAAAAATTGCCTGCTGTCTTCCTTGTGTCTGTTTAATCAGACACACAGAACAATTCTTAATAAGAATAAAAACAATTCTTAATGGCATGAAGAACTGTAAAGTGTGCATAAGCAAAAGTGAAGTATGAAAACACAAACTGTATTTTTAATGCTATTCTTAGAGGTTCTGTTGAGTAAGAAAAACTTTTTTCATACTTGGACTTTAACAGAGTATAAGCATGGTGGCACAGATGTTAGCACTGTTGCCTCACAGCAAGAAAGTCCTGGGTTTGAATCCACCATTTGGCCTTTCTGTGTGGAGTTTGGATGTTGTCTGTGTGGGTTCTGTCCAGGTACCCTTGTAGGCTTCCTCCCACAGTCCAAAGACATGCAGTTAGTGGGGTTAGGTTCTAAATTGCCGATAGGTGTGAATGTGAGTGCAAATGGTTGTCTGTCTCTGTGTTTGCCCTGCGACAGACTGGTGACCTGTCCAAGGTGTACCCTGCCTCTCGCAGGGTGTGATCCTCCTTTTTAGTCTATGTGCTTCATTAAGCAAGCTTGCTTTTAATTCAACCTCTTAGCTAAACATGTCCACTTGTGAATTAACAATACCAAGATAGCACAATGTAGTTACACTAGGAAATAGGTGACATCACATTGGCTATGACCATCTTTTCCATGCAGTCTATGGAACAGCCAAAGGAGCAGTTACCATTACCATCTGCAATCTTGTTTCACCCAGTCAACAAAACTGTAAAAAGAAAAAGAAGTATTTACTTGTAAGTACATGCATGTGGGCATTTACAGACACACACACACACACACTGTATGCTAACACTGTGTCTGAAAGAAACATACAAATACTATGTTCCAGTGGTATCTGAGAAGTGGGAACCACTATAGCTCCCTTTGTTGAGCAGTGTGTGTGTGCGTGTGTGACCCTACAGATCTTTGTGTGCCAGATATCTATTTCACTTGGAACCTTCTGCACCTGCTTGTAACTTATCTATATAACAGTCCACTACCACAGACTGGGTGGTGTGTGAACTCTCACCTTCCATCTCCTCCCAGGTGTCACTCAGTCCTCCTTTCTCTCTTTTCAGTTGCAGCTCTCTTTTCACTCATTGCTCTTGGCTGTCTCTCATTACGGTTATAATCTGGGTCATAGATCTATTATTAAAATTCGGGTTGTAGATTTTCCTGGAGAAAATACAACCTGTTGTACTACAATAAATACAAATTCATCTGAGGAGCAAAAACTTTCAATAGTATTCATCTGTTCTCTTCGGCAGCATTTAGCCTGAAATGCTGGAAACGCTGTATGTGTTATCGTTGCCAACCTTGCAAAATAACACAACAGTTGTGATGTGACACAGAATGAAACTGAGCTCTGAAATTGCCAGTATGTTTTAATCTACATTGCTAATGAGAATTTTCTTGCAAATTGAAAGTTAGTACGATAGTGTTGTTAATCATCGAACACCCTGTGATCTTCAGCTTAGGTTTCATCTTCAGAACTTGTACTTGTAAAGACACCTTTTAACTATCATAATAGTCTGTTAGCTCAGGAATGTGGTTTTTCAGTTTATATTTATATATGTTTCTCAGAGCTACAAGACACTCATTATAACAACTTGCTGTAGAAGTATATCTACACAAAATTACTGCATGTTCAAAGCATGAAACAAGTAGTTCATGTAATAATCGAGGCACAATCATCTAATGAAATTGCTTTCTGAAGTGTATTTATGAAAAAAAATCTGACTTGCAACTTTATTTTAAAGTATCCATCCATCCATCCATCCATCCATCCATCCATCCATCCATCCATCCATCCATCCATCCATCCATCCATCCATCCATTTTCTTCTGCTTATCATTTTCAGGGTTGCAGGGGGCTCGAGCCCATTCCAGCTTTTTTCATGATATGTGCGATGTAGTAAATGTGCATTTAAAACACAATAGTATAATATACACATTTTCTTGAATGCCTGTATTAGATATACACTCACCGGCCACTTTGAACACCTTGCAAACACCAGGCTGGACCGACTTTTGCCTTCACAACTGACTTAATTCTTTCTGCCTTAATGATGCTCAGTTGATACTAAAGTGTGCTAAGAAAATATCCCCCACACCATTACACCGCAACCACCAGCCTGAACCATTAATACAAGGCAGAATGGATCCATGCTTTCATGTTGTTTAAGCCAAATTCTGGTCCTGCCATCTGAATACTGAAGTAAAATTCAAGATTCATCAGACCAGGCAACATTTTTTAGCAATCTTTTAGCAAACCCCTGTGAAGTGGAGCCTCTGCTTCCTGTTCTTAGCTGACAGGGGTGGTACCTGGTGTGGTCTTCTGCTGCTGTAGCCCATCTGCTTCAAGGTTTGACATGTTGTGCATTTAGAGATGCTCTTCTGCATATCCTGTTTGTAACAAGTTGTTAATTGAATTACTGTTTCGTATCAGCTCACAATAGTTTGGTTATTCTACTTTGGCATCAACAAAGCATTTTTGCCTGTAAACCCCACATTCAAAATCACTTAAATCACATTTCTTTCCCATTGTGATGCTTATTCTGTTTTATATATATATATATATATATATATGGGCCTTTTTGTATTGTTTATTTCACTGAGAAGAGTCAGGCTAAGTCGAGGTGTAATATCTAGAGAGAATAGTATCAGGTGAAGCTAGCTAACAATATGAGATAGCAGACTGCTCCGCGTGAACCAGACACTGGCATCCTCTTAGTACCTTACATACTCCCAGTGTTTGTGTGTGTATGGCACTAGCATTACAGTGAAAGCAGAGACCAGTTAATGAAAGTAATGACGAAATCTTATATAACATGGGGGATTTTCTTACCTGAAGGGGAGCACCAAGGGAATACAAGAAAGCTAACTCCACTCTCTCAGCCTCCGTCTCTCTCACAAAACATGCACACCTGTATACGGCCACACACACAAACACAACTTTCTATAAACACATCAATGCACTTAAAACACGAGAGAAATTTAAATCCCAGAATACATTAAATCTTCATTACAGTAAATCATAAACTGCAATGTTTTCATACATATAAATACAGTGTAATGGTCTTCTCAGTGAAATAAACTCTGACTTGTTGTGTATGCTTGTATCATTTTAGGACAGCCTACCTCTGAACTGTACTGCTCAATATGGTGTGATATATAAGGCATCACAACATATAATCACAAGTACTGTCATTTTTGCCACAAAGCTAATATACAAAATATACACATAATGACAAGAAGAAGAGGTGAATCACTTGGAATTCTCTTGTTATTCCTGGATTCTTCTTCTTCTTATTATTATTATTATTAGTATTCAGGGTATATAAAAATGTGAACCCTTAGGCTTACATCCAAAAAACACTAACCGGATTCAGGATTTGAAAAATCTGGAGTCCAACAAATAAAACAACCTTGGAAGTGTCTGTTAGAACTACTTTGACTCACTTGGGCCTCAGTCACAAATGCCTGGTCAGTGGCCCTCTGGCAACCTCCAGTTGCTAGGGAAAATGTATATCCCTCAACTGGTTGGCAAGTGAAATTGCAGCAGTCGCCTGTAGTTTGGATGGGCGATGCCAACTTGTCTGCAAGCACTCCGACTACTCACCAAGCAATGAGGTAAAAAAGGTTTTGGGGAAAACAACCTAAACTATTTTTGAAAGTACAATGAGCAGTGATAATATGAGGCTGCTACTGTACCTGTGGGCCTGGACAGCCAGTCATAATAAATTTCCAATCAATGAAAGTATCCTACAGGATATTGCCAGGGTAGTTAATCCAGGTCTTTGCCCAATAGAGATCCTGACGAATGAATACAGTTCAGCAGTAAAATAATTGTGCAAAAACCTTCCAAGATCACATTTTGTAGAAAACCAAGTAATTCTGAAGTGTTCACTTGTTCTTACCACTGTATAGTCTTATTTCAATCATATGCTCAACCACCACTCTTCTTTGGACATTACACAAGTCCAAAGTGATGCATTTTCAGATAAAATCATATTCCTGGATGCAGATTAGCATTGAAATTTCTCTCCAGAATTTCTTTTTATAACAGTGAAACAACTTTTAAAAGGACGAACAGTGTGTTACATTGAAAGAGCACAATTATTCCTCATAATAAGACAGATTTTGGGATATTTTTTGCCTTATGTCCCTTGGCCCTGTAACAGTTCCCTTTATTTACCTTATTAAGCAATTATCTTTGGCTTCTTTCTCTTCTCATTCAGTTATTTGAAAGAGAGAGGAAGTATCTATAACTCAAGTTTATAAGTCCACAATAGGTTATTGATTAACAGGAAAAAAAATGAAATCCAAATTTGGAAGAACTGAACTAACCTCATAAATAAAGCAATCCATTATACTTTGCATAACTTCATTAGAACTTCATTCTGACCTGAAATATTATGTTGGACGACATTTTTTAAAAAAAAATAACACACAAAAATACATGTAAAGGAACAAAATGGTTATAACTTTTATAATACCATTCAAGTATGAAATCGAAAAATACTGAGCATATATGCATGAGAGACATAGGTATTACAGTGGGATTATATATGGCATGTTCAACAGTATCCCAACATTACATGATTTAAGGCACTCCATTATAATACAGTAAATAAAACAACAATAATATAAAGTGGACTCAGTCTGACTGTTAGTAGTGGAGAATTCTTACCCGCACAACCCAGAACGAATGAATAAATACTTCACAATCATGACTCACTTTCTGAATAAATAAATAAATAAATAAATACATGATGGCTCTAATCTAGACAATAAGCACAACACAAATTATTCTTTCAAGACACTTGCAGGAAAGCAGTACCCTTGATCTTATTTGTTTAGAACTGGCCAGCAATCCCATCAGTTTTGCAGAGTTATCTGCAGGTTTTATTTGGGAAACAAAAAACATTTAAATTAAGCAGTGAGAGGAAATGAGGTATAACAGATATTGCCCAGTATCATTTATTGTGTTTCCATGGCCAGTTTGTAAGGACTGTGTGCTGCATAAACACATGGTGGGTTGCCTGCCTTTTTACAATCAATAGCACAGCTGATAGCTGATTTATCAGTTTTTCAGTAGCAGAGAACTTATTACAATAAAATGAAATGGCTATTGATTATGGAATTTTGATCACAAGATTAAATAACAATGTGACAGGTAAGAATTTGCTTTACTTTAAATAAACTTTAAATTGTTTGATATTTTATGACCCAATAAGCTGGAAAGCTGTGTTAATCATCCTTGAGGCAAAAATCACAACAGTGAACATTAGGATTACCGGCCAATACAATGAAAGTAAGACCAACGTTTTCCTTAAAAGGATCCCTTAAATGAGAATGAAGGAATTTACTAAGTTCTGTGCAAGCTAAACTCCTAACATGAAATATAATGATATTGATTCCTAAACATTAAAATGGGGGAATCTTTCGCTAAGCTGTTATTTTCAAAATGCCATTTCCATATTGGACATAAGAGGTAAATGTGGTACAACCGGTTTATCATTATAAAACATGTTTTTCACAAGGTGCAGTGCAGATCTAATGAATCCATTGGGCCACTCTCAACAGTGACCATATTATCATATCTTCTTTAATATTCATTTACTGCTTTGTGGCAAAGTCTCTTCTCCTTTTAAACAGTGTTTTTCTGAGATTATTTCCCTTTGTCACTTTGCCAGATCCCATTGGCTTTATTGAGTGAGGTGTTGCTACCCTGTGTGGTATCCTTTATGGCTTTCTCAGCAGCATCTGTCATGGGCAGCTTGTCCTCTGCTTCTGTCTCTCTGTGGTAGAAGTAGTTGAAGTTGGAAACAATGACGGGAACAGGCAAGGCAATGGTCAACACACCTGCAATGGCACACAAGGTGCCCACCATCTTACCCCCCACGGTAATGGGACACATGTCTCCGTAGCCTACAGTGGTCATCGTAACAACAGCCCACCAGAAGCCATCGGGTATGCTGACAAACACTGTATTAGGCTCGTCTACCTCAGCAAAGTAGATAGCGCTGGAGAAGAGGATGACGCCAATAAAGAGGAAGAAGATGAGCAAGCCAAGCTCACGCATGCTAGCCTTCAGAGTCTGTCCCAGGATCTGGAGCCCTTTAGAGTGACGAGATAGTTTGAATATACGAAACACCCGCACCAAGCGGATGATCCGCAGAATGGCCAGAGACATGTTCTGTCCCGAGCTTTCTTCTGGAGTCGTGGCCAGTTCTGTAATAACAGTGACAAAATAAGGGATGATGGATATGATGTCAATGATGTTCATGAGGTTGTGGAAAAACTCTCTTTTGCTAGGGCAGACCACAAATCGCACACACAGCTCAAAGAAAAACCAACCAATGCAGGCAGTTTCAATGAAGAAGAAAGGATCTGAGAAAGTTGTGGGCTTTACACCAGGTGGAGACATAGAACTTCTGGATTGGTTAAAAGGTTGCACTGCTGTGGGCACAACTCTGTCAGCGTCATCTCTGAATTCTGGAAGTGTTTCCATGCAAAAGATAATAATGGATATGACGATGACAAGGACAGACACCAGTGCTACACCTCGGGCTGCATTGGAGCTCTCTGGGTACTCAAATAGCAGCCAGAATTGTCTATACATATCATTACTAGGAAGAGGAATCTCAACATCTTTTAAGAACCCTTCATCTTCTCTGAACTGTTCCATGGCCTCATTTCCAAGCTCATAGAACAGAATTTCATCTGCAAAGACATCAAGGGGAACGTTTGCTGGCCGTCTAACTTTACCCCCTGACTGGTAGTAATATAAGATTCCATCAAAGCTGGGTCTGTTCCGATCAAAAAAATACTCATTCCTCATTGGATCAAAGTAGTCCATCCTCTTCAACGGGTCCCCTAGAAGTGTCTCAGGAAACTGGTCCAGCGTTTTCAGTTGTGTCTCAAAACGAAGACCAGCAATATTGATGATGACTTTCTGATCGCCATCATCCAACCCTCGTTTATCAACAAAGAGATCCTCACAGCACTCCTTAGCAAGCCGGTTGAAGATCACCTCACTTTCCTTACTGCCCTCACTGCTTAGCAGTAGTTTAAAGTTTGAGATCATATTCGCACAGCTGCTACGCTCCTTTCTACTTGGACTTGGCATTGTTGGGGACTGCGGTACTGTAAGTCTATGTGTCTGTGGGATGGGTGAAGATGATGTGGATTCCCAAATGCATGGGGGTATAGGACTGCAGTGGGACGGTGTAGGGGTTAGATCTGTGGCTCTTAGATGGTAGTTGCTGCTTGGGCTGTTGTGCTCTGGGGGCATGTCCACTGTAAGAGCTGTGGTCTCATCAGCATAGGTGTCCACCTCATCTTCAAGGTTCCCATCAAGGTCATCCAGGCTCTCAAAGTCTACCAAGGCCACCTCCATGGCTTTGGTTCAGCCAGTGTAAGACGCACACTGACAGTTGGGAGGGAGGCTCACACACCAGAGTCAGCAGCAGCAGCAGCAGCAGCAGCAGCAGCAGCAGCGTACCAGACCATTCAGTCTACAGTGAGACTGGCACAAGTAGGAAAGCTCCTTCAACTTGTTTTTTTAAGATCCAATTCCTGTAGAGTTGAAGAGGAGAGAGAAAGACCGTCAGTTTGTTTCTGTTAACTGTGCAGAGCTTACTCTGTGACAAGCATCACATGGCAAGAATATGACATCTGAAAGCACACAGTCTGTCATGCTGATTTCTTGGAAAATTATCTGGAAACATAAACTGAGAGGCATCATTTATGATAGAACGAAACAAAGGAATGTGGGAAGAAACTGGGTTTTACAGGCAAGGCAGCTGGAATATGGACAAAAGAAAGAAAACATATTAGTTGACAATTTGACTCTTTTCGAGAGAAAAACAAATAGTAGTAAATCCTTTGCTACTTGTTTCAGTTGCTTGTTATTGTGGAGGCACTGTGATGAGTCATGTAACTGTGAAAGCAGCAGACATTAAACAAAACAGCAACTAGTATTTTGACGTAAGTGTAGCCACAGCAGGGCTTATTCCTTACATGGTCGAATATCTGTGACCTATTAAATCATTACCAAATTGGTAGCATAAACTTTTATTACTATTACTTTAAGGAAGTAAGATTATAACTTAGTAGTAACCAGTGCATATACTGGACACAATAGTTACTTTAACAAACAAACATACTCATAAACACAGCACTTGCTCAAAGGAAAGGGATGAGAGCTGCACACCCTGTAATGACCCTGCGGGTTGTAGGAGGAGGTAACTGGGACTCCGCATTCATTAGTGCATAATTAACTGACTGTGTAGTGATAGCTTGAACCTAGTTTCTACCAGACACCAAGGCTCACATTTAAACTCCATTGTGCCATATATTTTGTCTTAGCTGTGAAACTGAGCTCTGTTCCTGTTTTGCCCTTCATATTTGCATTTACCTGAATGTGCGTGACTTTTAATCAGCATTTACATAGCATTAAGTCGTAAGGTCATCCACGAGAGGTGTATTTGTCTGAATGCGTGCCTGTCGGTGTGCGCGCATGTGTGTGTTTGTACTGTATGTGTGTGTAACTGTGTGAGCGAGTGCTAAAGCCTGCAGATGTTTAATTAAAGACTCCAGAGATGAGTCACCACCTAAAACCAGTGCCAGTGACACCAATCCTCCTGGGAGAGAGAGAGAGAGAGAGCAAGATAGAGAGAGAAATGAAAATAATAAGGATGATATGAAAATTATTGGGGAGACGGATGTGGGTGGATGAGATGAGGACAGCATTGCAAAAAAGGAAAGTGTCAATGAGACAGAATGGGACTTGATAGGTGGGTGGATAGATAGACAGGATGATGAGAGAGAACCCCCGACAAAGAAAAGACGGTGATTTATCAAGATCAGGCGAAACGTGACGAAAATTGGCATAAAGGACACAAAAATTGTGACAGACTGTCTTCACAGGAAAAAGGATCAACAAGGCTTAAATAGTCCTAAAGTACTGCAAAATATGTTAGATCATGTGCTGAATCATGTGATTTGAAAAATACAAAATGCTAAATGCTAAATATAATGGAAGTCTCATTTCCTCATTGCCTCGTGACTGGAACAAGGTCAGTTCTCCCAATCAGAACTTTCTAATGGTTCTGAAACAGAATTTGAAAACCAGATCTCAACTGCCAAGGCACTTTCATTTTAGATAAATACCTGGAAATTATTGACATAGAGCTGCCAAACCAATTTACCACTATTTCCCCCCAAAACTCAATATGCTTTAAAGAGAAAGTGTGTTCATACACAGCACATCAAACAAGCAACAAACACTTTACCTTCCTTTGCAAGAGGTTTTTATACCATGAGCACTGAAGAATAAAAGCAGGAATAGGAGAAAAGGGTCCTCCGCAAGTCCTGCTCCCAGCCCTTTTCTGATCAGAATGATCAGAATGATCAGCCTCCCATGGTCTACTTTGGGTAACCTTATGCTAGAGTAGAAACTAGAGCTGCGCCAAAGGCCACATGTGTAAAGATGCACACGCACAAACACACACAAGCAAGCATGCTCACGAGCCACAGATAAACAAAGGGAAAAAGTGGAACGCAAACTCACTCTAAGGCTTGTTAATTTTGCATATGGGCATGTATGAGTGAGACTGTCTCAAACCATGCATATCATAAGCTGTCTGTCAGTGATTTGAGTGAGGTACTCAGGGCTTTGTAGACTGGAACGGGGCAATTAGATCCTCAGATTTCTCTGTGCTTGACTTGGGCTGCACACACATACACAAATGCATGCGCACACACACGCACACACACACGCACACACACGCACACACACACACACACACACACACACACACACACAGAAAGAACAGAAAACA
>JAVDPK010001775.1:29021-39435 GCA_034780415.1 Cichlasoma orientale | reverse complement strand
GCACACACAGACACACATGCATGCGCACACACACGCACACACCCACGCACACACACGCCCACCCACACACACACACACCCACACACACACACACTGCCCCCCCCCCCCCACAGGTCGTATCCATATCTGATTTGCTTACAGTATCGCAATCAATAATTGATTTTTAGCAACTTCAACATGTTCAACAACAGAGGAGTAGAAAGAGTGATGACACAGTGACAAGTGCAGAGGAACCAAAGCTCCCTTTCACAGCCAGCACAGCTTTCCACCTTCCACTGTCAACTCTGCAGAGCTCCTCGGTTTGAATTTTCTCTAACTGCAATCTCTGTCTAAGCTGCATTACTAACACTAACTTTATTGATTTTCACTCCAAAGTACTGTCTAATACGGCCCATCATTACTGATGGACATATACTCTTAAAGGACCACCAGAGGTTCTAGCTGATCTTACAGTCTAGAACCTCTCTTCATTTCTTTATATTTTCCTTCCAAGCCCAACTTTCTTTTAATTTTTACAAGTTCTCCCGGCCGTCTGAAGGTCTTTCTCTGGACATTTCTTTCAGTCCAGTCCTTGCACCGGACCATTTTCAGAGGAATGGTTTTGTTGTTGTTGTTGTTGTTGTTGTTGTTGTTTATTATTAACAATGCCCTATGAATCATTCAAGCACAAAAAGGCACCTAACTCAAGAGATGAATCAGTGTTGTGTCTACACATAACAGACAACTTAGCAAAGAACCAATTTTAAATTGTATCTTTAGGCACTTTGTTACTAGCAGCCTGTCACAAAAACACATCATTTGTTCCCATTTCTTGCCAAAGATAACACAGTTTGACGGGCATAAAATAGTATTTTTCCCACCAAGAAGGTGATTCCTAAAGCGCTATCAGATGAAAACCTGGCATATCTTAACATGGTGTGTAGTGTGTCTTTTCAAAAAAAAAAAAAAAAACTGGACAACTGGATGACAAAAGAAGACGTGGCAGGCCTCAAAAACTATCTACAGCAGAAGAACAGAAAGTGATGTCTTTAAGAAATAGGGGGAAAAAATTGAGCAAAGACCTCTCACAGGACCTGAGGGATGCATCTGGCCTTCAGCTGATCTATCGACTGCGCTCTAAAGCGTCATCAGAAATGGTCTCAGTGAAAGGTTGGCTGTCAAGAAGCCATTCTTAAGGAAACAGAAAGAAAAGGCCATATTATGCAAGAACTGGACTGAAAGACAGTGGCAAAAGGTCTAAAGCAGTGATAAGTCCAAATTTAAAATTTTTGGATCAGATGTTTCAGCCATACCACCCTGAACCCACATGCTCTTGTTTGATCTTAAGCTAAGCAGGGCTGGGCTTGGTTAGTACTTGAATAGGAGACTGCCTAGGTGCTGTAAGCTCTGCAGCGAGAGTACTGACAGGGACTAGGAAGAGAGCACGTATTTCTCCCACACTGGCTTCTCTTCATTGGCTCCCTGTTAAATCCAGAATTGAATTTAAAATCTTCTTCTCACATACAAGGTCTTGAATAATCAGAGCCCATCTTATCTTAAAGACCTCGTAGTACCATATCACCCCAATAGAGCACTTTGCTCTCAGACTGCAGGCTTACTTGTGGTTCCTAGGATACTCTGTTCTGTGGAACCAGCTCCCAATCTGGATTTGCGAGACAGACACCCTCTCTATTTTTAAGATTAGACTTAAAACTTACCTTTTTGGTAAAGCTTATAGTTAGGGCTGGATCAGGTGACCCTGAACTATCCCTTATTTCTTTCCATTCACCTCTTTTTACTCCGTTTATACACCACTACGCATTTAATCATTAGTTACTATTAATGTTTGGTTCTGTTCCACAGCATGTCTCTTGTCCTATTGCTCTCCCCTCAGCCCAACCGATCGTGACAGATGGCTGCGCCTCCATGAGCCTGGTTCTGCTGGAGTTTTCTTCCTGTTAAAACAGAGTTTTTCCTTCCCACTGCTGCCAAGTGCTTGCTCATAGGGGGTCGTTTTGACTGTTGGATTTTCTCTGTAATTATTGTAGGGTCTTTACCTTAAAATATAATGCACCTTGAGGCGACTGTTGGTTTTGGGGCCACATTTCAGCCAGTAGTGTTGGAGATATTGCCAAAATTGATGGAATTTTGAAATCAGAAATGTACCATCAGATCCACCATGCAATGCTTCATCACATTAGCCAGCTAGGAACTCAGGGGTAATAATAATAATAAAAAAAAAAAAGAAGAAGTATTTAATGTAAGTGGAAGTAATAAATACTTCACAGTATACAGAGCAGTGAAAACAAAATACCTTGCATCCCTGACTTGAGCAGGAGAGTGTAAAACACAGTGTCATATGGGCTCATGCCAACACATGGTGGATAACTATTCTTACTATGCTATTAATATGCAGGATACCATGATGAGAGAAACCCATGAGAAGAAATCCCTTGCTATAATATGCTTTAATGCTCACAGGAAAGCTTGGCACACAACAGAGAGGAAAAAAAATGCATACCACAGTATAGGGGTTTGCTTCAGAGCTATGTATGCTGTGATGAGCAGTACATTATAGTAAGCTATCCCTTGTGACTTTATCACATGTGTGTAAACATGAACAGATGTCAAGGCAGATCTAGCTTAACTACAATCCAATCCTTTGCTGGTCGGCTGCATGTATATGCGTCCAATATTTAACTTAGAGAGTTGTCCACATACAGTGAAACTTTTTTTTTCTGTTTTAATTAAAGTGTATGCTATACACGACACCATAGCACCACAGTGACTGAAAATGTGTGATACAGATGCTGTGTTTCCACATAACAGTATCAACTAATTCAGACAAAGTGAAGTAAAATTTAAAACGTTCAAAATGTTTTGATGCAAAACTGTTAAAGACGCATTGATGCATTGTAATCTTTGACACCAGCTGTGATTTACGACAGAATATTTGTGATCGCAAGAATAAATTTACAGGTGAGCACAGATGGTGCTGTGCACTCATTCCTGCTAACTTTATTTTTCGTGTAAAGAACCACCATGAAACGCTCTCTTACTTTAAGTCCCAGTAAGTATAGTATAATTGACCTTGCTTGACGGACCCTGTGTTATTCTCCTGAGATGTGGTCGGTGGGGTGGTCTCTGGCTGTGTGGGGGCATTAGATGATATTTTTGGATCAGAGTTTTGACCCTATTAAGAAGATTAATGCAGGCTGAGCAGCTCAGTGCTATAAGCCGGGGAATCTCTTCCGTCAGATCAACACAGATACCAGTGAGTTCACACACAAACATGAAACACACACCCACACACACACAGATGTAGACACAGAAAAAAACATAATGCTCCCAGACTCACATATTCCAATTTCACATTTCTATTTCTCTGATACAGGAAAAAGAGATTGAACTCCTTACAAATGATACACTGTTTAGCCAAAAATATTCGCTTGTCTGCCTTCACACACATATGAACTTGAGTGACATCCCATTCTCAATCCACAGGGTTTATTATGATGTTGGCCCACCCTTTGCAGCTATAACAGCTTCAACTCTTCTGGGAAGGCTTTCCACAAGGCTTAGGAGTGTGTTTATGGGAATTTTTGACCATTCTTCCAGAAGCACATTTGTGAGGTCAGACACTGATGTTGGACAGTCTCCACTCTAATTCATCCCAAAGGTGTTCTATCAGGTTGAGGTCAGGACTCTGTGCAGGCCATGGAAACCCATTCCATGAAGCTCTCTACACACTGTTCTTGTGGTAATTTGAAGGCTACACAATGTTTGGAGGTCTGTAGCGATTGACTCTGCAGAAAGTTGGAGACCTCTGCTCACTTTGCGCCTCAGCATCAGCTGATCCTGCTCTGTCATTTTACATGGCCTACCACTTCATGGCTGAGTTGCTGTTGTTCCCAATTACTTCCACTTTATTACAGCACCACTAACAGTTGATTGTGGAATATTTAGCGAGGAAATTTCATGACTGGACTTTTGCACAGGTGGCATCCTATCACGGTACCACGCTGGAATTCACTGAGCTCCTGGGAGTGACCCATTCTTTCACAAATGCTTGTAGAAGCAGTCTGCATGCCTAGGTGCTTGGTTTTATAGACACTGGTGCGAAACCTGTGGCCATGGAAGTGATTAGATCACCGGAACTCAATGATTTGTATGGGTGAGTGAATACTTTGAGCAGTTTAGTGTATGTGTTCAGAATCTACAACCCCAGTTCCAAAAAAGTTGGGATGTGTGATGTAAATCAAAACAGGATGCAATACTTTGTAAATGTCATACACCCACATTTTACTAACAATAGAACAAAATGTGTCATTTTAAGAAAAATGTTATTGGAAATAGCTAATTTCCCCTTCCTATAACTACGGTACTTGGTTGCACTGTTTTATTTCCAAAGGTGGAAAAAGTACAAATGTTCTTCACTTAAGCGCAAGTACGGATATTTTTGTTAAAAAATGACTCAAGCAAAAGTAATAAAAGTAAAGGCTCTGAAATGTACTTAATGTATAAAGGTAGCTTTTAGGAGAACATTTCTGCCAGGTATTTTTACACAAAGGAAACTGAATCTTGTTCTATATTAATATAGTAATAAAATAATATTAGTAAATGGGTATACAAACTTTATTTCAACCTAATACTGATGAAATTCCTCAGCTTGAACGTTTGTTATCTAGAATACAAGCAGAGAAAAACAAAGAGAATCAAAGAAAACCTAAATCCTAAGCTCCAACAGATTTTCTTTGTGTACAGGCTGTGATCACCTGACCTCTGCTTCTGCTGCTCTGAGGTTTACTGCTCTTTGTGTATTTACACAACTCAGTTCATCAAGATATAAGCTGATGTTACTATCTTGGCTGGTTTCCATCCCCTATACTGACAGTATACTGGTTATACTGTTTTTATAACAGACAGTATAAAGTTGATGTAAAGGTGGAATTCAGTGAATTAATCTAAGCACCAAATTAATCTCTGCTACACTTGATGTAACCTAACACTGACCAAGAACATCAGAGCTTCTCTGCACCAGTCCAGCATCACCACAGTACTGCAAACTAACTAGTGTAGCCTGCACTAAAATGGCTAGTATTTTCACATGACCTTTGAATAACATAAAGTTTGTATACCTCAATTCATTTTGCAAGATGTTTCAGAATCTGAAAAAAAACCCCAACTTCACATCATGTACAGACCCACGATCTGATTTTTAAAAATGAGGATATTATATGTAAGCTTTTTAATGTAACCAGTTTAATATTGTCTTCTCCTCTCCTCTGTTTCTTACATTTTTCTCCATCTCTGAGTGACGTTATCTCTCCTTCTTTTCTCTCACTGGGAAATACAGCAACTGTACATAAGATATAGATATAGATATAGATATAAGATATTTTGCTTTTTCAGATATTTTGCTGTTTGAAAAGTTGCATTTGAAATGACCTGCCACTTAAAAAAACATTACTGACTTTATGCTCACTCCTCTTCTGTAGCACTAGCTAGATGCTGATCACAACTTATGGACATCTGCACCAAAAGAGCCACTCCTGATGATCCCAGCCCACTTTAGAATAGAATAGAATAGAACTTTATTGTCATTATACATACAACAAAATTAATCATCATACATACAACGAACTTCGTTCAGAACAACCATCCAAGAGTAGGACAGACAGCCCTTCGGTATAGCATTACAAATGATGCATAAATTATATGGATTTTATTTTGCCACTTGCGATAAGCCCTGGTGATGCATACACCAGTAGGATTGTCTTATGTATTAATATTCCATTTAGGTTCAAATACGTTTGATGTCCTAAAGGCACGCAGTGACAGGAAATAATAACTCCCCTTAAATTCTTGAACCTAGAGCAACCAGCCTGTTTTTGAAAATGTAAGGAGTAGAAAGTAGAGATACTTGTGTAAAAATTTAGGAAGTTAAAATAAAAAATTGTCAGAAAAACAAATACTCAAGTAAAGTACAGATACCTGAAAATTCTGCTTAAGTAGAATTTAACTTCAGACCTCTGTTTATTTCTAACTCCTCTAAATCGTAATAAAGCTATCATTATTAAAGTAGTGGCTACTCTCAGTGACAGCTAAAGCAGCTTTAGCCAATAACTGTCTGCAAAGCATCACCTCAGTTAATATGAATCACTGAACTGAACTTCTCAACTGTGGTTGTGATAGTTGTGCCTTTTGGAGCGTATCTCAATGCAGTTATCTGAAAACATTATATGCCTTACTATATGGTTAACTGTACAAGTTCAGTACAGCCCACCATAGACATGCGCTCCACTTTTGGTGAGTGATTTTTTTTTTTTTTATGGTATGTTACTTAGCTCTAATTAGCAGGTGTTTGTGTCTGTGTGAAGGGTTGCACAATGGTCTATGCACTGCTTTCCAGATCGTTGTAGCTTTTTATTGTCACCAGGGGGCAATGTCATAACTTTTGTTTGTGCCCTTGTTAGTCCTTCAGCCTGCTGTGGAGAAGACCAAAGTTACAACATACATCTCCACAGCTTCTCCCTTTCTTGTTGAAGCCCGCTTTTCAACCAGTCACCATTTGACCTATGCGTAGTGTCATTACCTCTGGGCAGTGCACTATAGCTGTTTTGCCGCACTGCATGCAAGAACCTCTGTGCAGGTTGCACACTCTGAATCTTCACCAAGACAAAGGTCTTTTTCTTCTTTCTTCTACTATATTGTTCCTTTAAATTTTAACATTTTATGAGCAGTACACATTGTATTACCCTTTGGTAGAAAAATAATACACATACACAAGCGTACACATGCACTGCAGAGCACACGCAGCTGTGTACTCCAAATACTCAAAAACATGCACCATCAGATGCCCCTACTCTACACTGAGTAGATCATTGCCATTCATGCCAAACATCTTTTTCAAAACATTTTCTGATAGTAACACAGATGTGTTACTTTTATTTAGAATTATCAAACAACTATTATCCAAATAACAGATTTTTTAAATAACCCTATCCCTTCTGCTTGAGCTTCTAAATCACTTACTGAAATATGAATTACCAGTGTCCATTTGGTAATGCAGTTTTCATAATCAGAGCCAAATGCTGCCTTTCATTAATGTAGTTAAAAATAGATGCAATATGGACCCTCGGTGAACTTCAGTGTATCTCTGTACAGTATTTACTGTTCACGTGCTAATGTGTGTGATTGTGTATTCACTTTAGCATCGTGAATTTGAACACCTTTAATGTATGAAGCTGCGTTCCTAAACAAATGCACAGTAACATAAATAAAAACAACAGATCTTTTCAGAAATTAATGAATAAATGATGGCCATAACCAAGAGTATAATTTTTTCTTTCTTCTTCAGTCCAAAGACATGCAGTTAGTGGGGTTAGGTTAATTGGTGTTTCTCTGTCTGTATTAGCCCTGCAACAGGCTGGCGACCTGTCTAGGGTGTATCCTGCCTCTCGCCCTATGACAGCTGAGATAGGCTCCCCCGCCCCCACACACACACAACCCTGAAAAGGATAAGTGGAAGAAATTGAATGGATTAATAATACAGTATTTATGTCATAGTTACTTAGAGTATAATGTTGTGTATTGTGACAGTTTGTGGGTCTAAACGGAGATAAAAGTTAGGTGTCTTGTATTGTGTGTCTTATCATGTTGTTACAGATTTAAGAAGATTATCCTAAGAGAAACTATAGCTTGATTACTAACTACAGTTCAAGATCGGTGCATACTAGCCAGAGTATGTAAAACATCTGGAGACAGTTGCATAACCCTCTGTGTAGATTCATGAATATAACTGTGTGTGCACACAAAGACAAAAATGTGCACGTGAATTATTTTCACATTCATAAATCTGTGCCTATGCATAGCCCTCTTATGTAACCACCAGGAAACTGTAGGCAATTACACAAGCCTTATTTCCAGTCTTATCTTTAGCAATGCACGTATACTGTCTTTTAATCAACCATTTGAATGCCAAATGCTGTTTGCACCTGATGTTTTTAGATGTGGGAGCAGCAAAGATGGTTAGTTTCACTTAATGTGAAATTCCAAAACTCAAAACAGAAAAAAAGACTATCAGCTCTAGCCTGAAAGCAAAGGAACAAAACAAAAACAAAAAAAGAGAAGATTTTGAGCATTTACAGCTTTTTTTTTAACAGCATTCTCAATTTATCCCACAAAATAGACATAAATAATAAAAGGCAATTGTTTCCAAAGCCATTTGTGAATAGTGCACTGAGTGCACACCATCATCACATTGAAATAAAGAAATCTAGTATGAAATAACCTGATGATCTGCAACAAGACATCGAAATATTCCCATATAAAGAAACTCCGTGTGTCTGTCTGGAGCAGATTGGTAGTTTAAGTGCAGTCTCCACGAGGCATTTATAGGATGTAAGCAGCTGATGCTGACATGGGTGTGTCTGCAGGCTGAAGGCCAAGTCTCAGTGCACAGCAGCTGGGACCAAAATCCTCCACTGGCATTTAGACAAGACACACATATAACAACAGCAACAGCCAAAATGACTTCCTAGTAAATGGAAAACTTCCTGTGGAGCATCTAAAAGCAAAATAGTGTGCAAGGTATCTGCAGAGACAATTACATGGGTCTAACAACAGGTGTGAACTATTGTCATTCAGTCATATAAAGACATAAAAAGATATAAAGGTTTTAGTGTGTATTTTACCTGTAAAATATGGAAAGCACTATCCTGCTTGTTGGTGTATCTGAGTGGAAAACAGAAGAAATCAGCCAAGTCAGCTATTGCTGCTTTGACAGTATATCCTCAGTTACTGGCAGAGAGGTTGACAGAAAGACTAATGGGTTTGTCCAGAAATCCAGCCAGAGGCCAACTAATATTAAAACAAAGATGCAAATTTTGTAATTATATTTACATGACAGAGCCAGCAGGATTAAATTAATTGCAAATCAAATCATAAAACAAGGAAACAAGCAAAAAGCCTAGACCTCATAAAAACAAAGAACAAGCTTGGACCTTGTGAACTGCCCTGTGAAGTCCTGTGTGTGACCCGTCTTGCACGAGCACAGTTGAGCCATGCCTGCGGGACTTCATAAATATCCTCTCAAAAGTTTCAGTTGAAATGTTTTTAACACCTTCATTGATATCTTCATGACCATTGTCCATCAAATTCACCCTGCCAGCACTGACCCCGGTCACCTCCTGGCGGATTAAGCCCGTCTCAGTTACAGAAATATTGCATTATTTTTCAGAAGCCTTTTTTTGTGCCAGATCCAGACGGGGAAAATATGGCCATCTGGTCTGACTTTATTACATATCACTAATCTCAGGTGGCGTACAAACAAGCAACACGCATCCACACGCAGGCTCAAACGCACACACGCATACAGATGGCAAAATTCACTGTGCACATTGTGTGAATTTTCACGTGTACTTATGAAATTACCATATGACATACTGTACCATTTTTCATCCATGAAGACTCTTTGCAAGCAAGGACAGACTAAGTCCAGGAATCTACTGTGTCTGCACCAGCTTATGGAAATATCAGAGCTAATGTGGAACTGTTGATAGAGTAAATTATATAATATTCAGAACAAGGTGCTAGGACACCTGTGTAGATCTTATGACTTCAGTGGTAGCCACTAGTTGTTACTCTCTGCATGGTGCATGGTGCAGATGTAAATACTTAATAGAGCAATGCATTAAATGGTGGTAGAAGTACCCAAATGAGCAGTTTCTAAAGCCTACTTCACACTTTTTGGCAAGTTTGTAGGTCTACACTAAGAGAGTTTTATTTTCTGCAGTCCACTCAGCGGTACCAATGAATGGAACTCTACAGCTTCAATCTAATACATTTCAAAATTAAATATTAGGAATTTTTTATTGTGATAACTTAATGCTTACTTCTTCATTTTTTAAGAAGCATATTCTTTGATAGCTGCAAAAGATACATTCCGCTTTTCCGGTGACAACGAAAGTACTTCAACCGTGAGACAGCCGGTTAATTACAGGAATCTGAACAACTTGTAACGAACTCTTCCAACAGAGTAAAGGAGCCTACCTTGATTGCTGTGACGATCGCGCAAACTTCCGGGCGTTGTTGGTGAAAGTTTGATGCGCCGTGCCGCGCCGTAGGCATGGTTAATGCCAGCAGGATCGACTTTTAACCACAATAAGCTTCTTGTCAGCCACCGCGGTGACCGCATCGACAGCACGCACGGCCGAGGTGCCCCGGCCAATTACCCAGGGGCCAGATGCGAGAGTGATATAACAACAGCATGATGCCGTTTAATTTGGGCAATTCCCTAAAAATCCCCGTTTTTCTTCGTCCTCCAACCAAATCTGTCTCTTCATCACAAAGGGGAGGAGAGAGAGGGAGAGAGAGAGAGAGAGAGAGAGAGAGAGAGAGAGAGAGAGAGAGAGAGAGAGAGAGAGAGAGAGAG
>JAVDPK010001775.1:0-28921 GCA_034780415.1 Cichlasoma orientale | reverse complement strand
TGCAAGGGTGAGTGTGCAGGTGCGTGTGTCTTGTATTATGCTAATCTGTCTGTGCAGGTGCCTGGATGCGATTGGTGCGGTGTGTTTTCTACCTGCGGATGATTGCCTGCCGTCGTGAGTCACGCCCTACTTAGGCTGGTCGGACAACGCAGGAAGGAGAGAGAGCGTCATTCGTGTCCCAAGCGTCCCACAAGCTATCCTGTTCACAAATGTTTTGTTTCAGAGTGGGTAGGGGTGAGCTGCCAGTTTGTTTAATCAGTTTACTCCTGTGTTGGTTGTAGCTAGGGAGGTTAGATTGTGTCATTTATTTTGTTTCTTTTTGGTTTACGCCGGATCACGGTAGATTTTAGTGCACGTTTTGTTTATTGTTTTGGCCTTGGCTCACCCTGACGTGAATCGCTCTGTGTGTTCTGCATTATATTTTTATCATAAAAAGTTTCCCACTGTACATTTGTCAACCTGCTTCTCCCCTACAACTCTTACTAGTTTATTTTCACAGAATTTTAACAATTGGATAAAGGGAAGTCATTTGTGAGTCATTTATGAAATAAATGCATGTGTGTAACACATCATACGCTTTGATTTTATTGTAGTTTTCCGCTTTGAATCACCACATTGTAATGTTGTGCAGTGAGCCATGGCTGAAAGACCTGGAGTAGCACTGTAAAAGCTAAAAGTTACAAAGAAAACAGAGAAAAATAAGTGGGGTTAATTCCTTTATGCACAGAAATGTATAATGTTGTATGTATAATGATTAATTTCGCTGTACGTATGATGACAATAAAAGCCCTATTCTATTCCTATTCTAAATGATTGAAAACCACAATTAATTAGGGCATTTAAGGAAACAGTACCGATATGATAAACACAAACAGAACCAGAAAAAAAAGAAAAAAAGGTATTCCTTTATAAATAATAATCCCCCTCCAAAAAAAGAGTCCCCTCAAGTCAGTTATTTTAGTTTCCAATAACAGCATCTCCTGGTCCTTTTCCCAAAGATAAGCGCTATCTGTTTTCCCATAGGCATCCTTGAGTCAGTGGCCTGCTGTATGCATTTTTCTGCTAAAATGGACTTAGATCAGCAGACTGCAGAGCTTGGCCACAGACAGCTTATGTAACAGTCTCAGCTACATTTTTTCAATCTGAAATGAAGAGCTCAGATATCATTTTTTTCACCATTCACTAAGTGTAATTGTGTCCTAATTTCAGTGTTATGTAGTCTACAGTACAAATACAGTGCCCTCAAATTCATTTTGCCTCATTCAGCAATGTTTTCCTCTCACTACCCTGTTCAAAAATTAAACTCACTCATGTAAGCATGCATCTCATAGTTTACTTACTGCTTCACAGAAAACACAGTCCCAAGTCCATCTTTCTATTTTCTTAACTGCTTTTCTACTTCAAAGCCATGTGGGGATTGGGGCCTACCCCAGCTGGCATAGGGCGAGAAGCAGGGTACCCCCCCTGGACAGGTCACCAGTCAATCATGTAGCCATTTCTGGATACGTCTGTTTGTGTTTTAACAATCTCAGTCCACACTCATGAGTATTGCTGTCTTCTTAAGGGAATCCTAGGCTGCATGTCTCAACAGGCCTGAGCTCCCAGTCTTCTCTCATTCATTCACACTCCCACCCCCACCCCACCCCCCAACACTGTTACTACCAACTCTCTGCTCTGTTTTTTCATTAGAGCAACAAAAATAACTCAAAGAGAGGGTTAGCCAACTACAAAGACAAAGCTTGTGAGACAATGGGATGAAGAAGGAAGACGGGAAAAGATGATTCAGTTCAAGTCTGTTGAACTGAATCAAGACAAATTGCCTGTTTGACCCCCTTTTAGCAGGCTAACACCTGAGATCTTCAGTGAGTTATAACCTTGAATGATAGTGTTTTAAGAGCCTTCTTCTCTGTTTGAGGCTGATTAGTGATGGAAAATGAAGCATAGAAAACGTCCAGTTACACATAACCTTTTCTGTATGGGATATATTGCAAAATATAGAGAAATGCAACAGTGACCACTGAACTCTAATGCATTCCAAACAGTACCACATTATGTAATACACTTTAGATGCAGACTTGATCAACACACAAAGGGGCATAACAAGTACTGACCAAAGATTACTATATGTTTGGTGGGACTGTGACGCCACATCTGCAATTTTCTTTTCACATTGTGCTTGTAAGAATAAGCTAGAAAAATGCAGACAAAATAAGTTACACACTTACAAACTTGAACCTGTGAAGCTGCAGAAAGACAAAATGAAAGCACAAAGGGAAAAATGACCAGAAACGGACAGCTTAGGAATTATTAATGCAAGTAGGATATATTAAGCCCCTCATTGAATCTTGAATGTGAGCAATGAGTGGGTGGAGCTCCTGGGAGGAGAAAGGGAAGTGATTGATATGATATGATTTGCTTCTCCCCCCTCATTGGTGTGACTGTTGCACTTTACACACTCACATACACAGCGAGAAGAGGGGACCCCCCCCACCCCCCCCACCCAAAAAAACAAACAAACAAGCAAACAAATAAACAAACAAAACAAAAACTGCTTTCTCACACAACATATACAAAATACTGAAAAAGAATCATTCAGTCATGAAGTTCATTAACGTGTTCATCAGAGGAGAATTTTTTTTTTTTTTTAGTTTACTGCAGCATGTGGGAAGTCATTGTTGTCCCTGACAGTCTTATTTTCAGCTGCTTGTCTTTCATCCATTTAAATGAAGAAAATTATTAAAATTATTAAAATAATTAAAGATGAGGCTAAAATAGCAAATACGTCCATTTTCTTTTGGATCATATTCGTTTTGGAAAATGTCTGGAAATTATTACAATTATTAAAATAATTAAAGATGAGGCCAAAATAGCAAATACGTCCATTTTCTTTTGGATCATATTCGTTTTGGAAAATGTCTGGCTTTTATGCGGTAACTGAAAACATAGAAAATTAAGTGAAATTACACCCCCCCCCAAAAAAAAACAAACAAACAAACAAACAAACAAAAAACAAAAAACAAAAACAAAACACAGTTTGGAATCAGTTAACACGGTCATGCCTCCTTGTGGACACCAGGGGGCAGATCAGCTAAAAGTAATGCATGAAGGAGGACTAAGTCTGAGCGGCCTAATCTAGTCTGTCAGTCCTTCTAATAGAAAGCCGTGTAGCTAATGAATGAAAAGCCCTGTAGTCAGGTTCAGTTTATGTAACAAAATGAAAAATTTGTCTCCCAACTTTAATACAAGCTCACTGCCTACAAAGTTTCCGGAAATCATGAAAGCAGCAGGATTTGTAGATGTCACACACTGTCATGCTGATAACCTTTTAATATTAAGGGGAAAAAAGTGTCTAGTTTTTATCCCACGATGTTTTCTGAAGTAGTAACCAGTCTCACTGTGTGCCTGCTGTGTGGAAATATGATAATGAAACATGGAGCACAATCTATTTTCATAGCAGTGCTTCATATCCTGGATTATGTAAATTAGTCTCACGCCTTAGCTTGCTCTGAAAGACTAGTGTTTGCTTGCTCAAGCCTAATTTTATTGGCGAGTGGCTGGAGGCAGTTAACAAGGGAACTGGAAGAAAGACCAACACCATCACCTGTGGAATTGCACGCTAGGAAATATGAATCTAATGAACCTTAAATTATATTACCAATCGATTGCAAAAGCACACAGACTCATTACTGGCAAGACAGAGGCATAGCTAATTAATTTCAATAGTTTATTAAACAATACCCATCCAGTTTCTTCTGCTTAGTGCTTAGAGTAGTGATCCTACTCACTATCATTGGGCAGCCAAACACAGTCACCAAGAGAAATAACAAATCAGGCTCATAGATTGTGCTCCATGTTTCATACTAGAGCAGAAAGAAAGCCCCAAATGTGCCCTAAAAGTTAGCCTAAACACAGTAAATCAATTTTCCACATTCCTGCAATCACCACTGCCATATTTAAACAGAACAAGAAGTCAATAGAGACTGAACAATGGGCTACAGGTGCCCTTTATAATCAAGGTCTGATTGACAAGCTAGTACTGCATTCAAAAGCTACTCTGGTGAGGAACTTTTTTCACTAGGAATTCCCCACTGCAGGTGGATAAATGAAAGACAGATGGAGAACAGCAAGAAACAGAAAAGCTAAAAATATTCGTATCTCCATTTGTTCTGCCTCCATCATGTGGATTTGTCATGCGGATCTGTTCATTAATGGGTGTCACTGCATGTCTGCTGAAGAAACTCCATTATTAGAAGACAATACTGAGGATCAACAGATCATTTGTTACACTGTAAGCAAAGTTATGTGATGAAGGCTGGCTATAGACTTTAGGTCAAAGCTGTAAATCAAATCAGGTCATTAAATGCACTCTCAAAAACCCTTACCCTCAAAAAATGCTTATCTAATATGATTATAAAGTGTACAACACACACAGTCCTCTAACTGTTTAAACCATAAACCTGTGAGGAAACAGAAAAACTGCTGCTATTAAAAAAGGGGACAAATAAAGGGGTTTGTCCACCATGGGGACAGGATTGGTAAAAACACGATCTGTACATTCATACACGAATGTACAGATGTGCACATGGTATGCACTCAGGCGTCCCTTGTGGAACAAGGTGTGCTATAAACTAAGTCTGGGCTGACAGGCTATTAAGAGGGCTGCACATTAGGGTATAAATCAGCTCATACTGCAATGGATAAATCTTCACTTGACCTAACAGATATTACCTCATACAACATAAAACTAAATGCACTTACGTCAATCAAAATAACCAGACACAGGAAAACATATTGGTAATATTGTACATAAATGCCACAAATTTTTTGAGGCCACTAAATCAAGTGCAATTAAAATTGCCCCAAAGCATCACTAAAGAAATAAAGTCAGAATAACCTTACACACATTCTAAGATGGGATGAGCCACGACTGGACAATTTAACTGGAATATTGGTTGTGTGGATGGGTTCAAGTAAACCTAAGAAAACCTAAGTTTAATACATAGCAATCAATGGGAAAACACCATCAGTTCTTTCACCTCACTGCTGTCCTTAGCTGACTTTCCGGAACCCAGTCTAGTGGGTCGTCCACAGGGAGCATTACACTTCTCCTGATATATGTCTGGGAGGGGAATCAAATCACCGACTGCGCATCACTTTAGTGCATAGAGTACTGGAGAGGGAGCGAGAGGAACACATGAGAAAATGTGTGGGAAATGAAATTCAAGAGGGGCGAATAATAGAGAGGGGAAGGAAGACTTACTCAAGAAGCAGTGATCAGAGCAGAAGTGCAAGACGACGTGAGGAGAAACAAACCACTTACTAGGAGGAGTGCTGAATGCTACTGATTCAGAGAAATGTTTGTACTTGTCCTACTCTCTGATGAACTACGAGTCGAGGGCCTTTTGCTCTCCTCTCTCTCTCTCTCTCTCTCTCTCTCTTTGCTTCACTTCCTTCCTTGCTGGTTTTATAAATAGGCCACTTTGCTTTCTCAGTAATCCACAGAGAGCATAAGATTCACTTAAGGAGAAAAGCGGGACACACAACCATTTAGGAGGTGAGGGCTGATATACCTTATGTAATGGACATGAGAGCAGCTGCTCCAGTAGTGCTTTCATTGATGTATATAGTATACTGCAGTTATTGTTTGTTTGTTTTTCTTTTCTCTCTCATAAAGATTGACTATTTTTGCTTTAGGAGCACCACACAGAAATATTGGTTACATATGCTTGGCCATACAGTCAGGTGTTCATCTGTAGTCGTCTCAACAGCTGCTGATTTCAGCATCATTTCTGTGTCTTCTGGGGGTGTGAAAATTTGAGGCTCATTATATAACAACATGATGTAAATCCACATGAGAAAAACACAACAGCTTGAGGTTAGCATAAATATGTTATTATTGATATTATCATTAAGACCAGAATAATTCATAATAGCTTTATAATATACATTTATTTTATGATGAAAGTATCTCTGTATAGATATCCTCTACTGTTAATGTTCATAGGACATGTTAAGGGCATTGCAAACATTCAAATCCATATTTCTTTGGGTGTCACAATGTACAACTTGCTTCTTGGGTCAGTCTTTTGCATACAATAGCAGAGGAAACAATCCTTGTACATATAGTGATCATAGATGACTTTAACTACAGACAGCAATACAGTCAAGGAGCTGAGGATTATCTTACATTTCATTCACACATGTTTTTGGCTGGCAAATGTTTGAAGAAGATAGAGAAGAGTAAGTGGGGGTGGTTTTCTGAGTGCAACTATATATTAAGACATTATTGACAGAATTTCTTTGACCAAGGGCTGCACGTGTTTGCATCAAACCTCAGTCCATCCACTTGTGAGGCTCAAAGGCAGCTAATTATGACATTCAAATATAAAAACATGGTGGAAAAACAACAGATTAATTTTACAATTTTTGACAACACAAATAAGTTTGTTTCACGGGATCCTTCAGCAAGCGTACATCTCGATTCTCTATTACACGGGAACCTATACATGGCAGAATCGTGTTTTAAAGCTGAGCATTAGGCGCTTGACGACATCATTAAAGCAACGCTAACTCTTAGATACGTTTACATGGCTACAGTCGCGTAAACCCCATAATCGGCAGGTTTAAGTCCGATGCGGCAGTGAAGTTTGATCAAGCCACAGAAGTGTCTGTCCCAGGAGCAGACTTGTCCGTAAGGTTACCGCTCACAGGCAGTTTGTGTGTACACGTGTGTACACTGGCTGTATGTTTCAAAATGCCCAGTTTTTGTATCTCTCTGTGTGTGTATGTGTGTCTAAAAGTCCACTTGTGTAGTGCAGTACAGCAAAGATGTGTTATCCAAGGTTTAGATCCTGATGTGCCATCCTCTTGGCTTCTCTGAGAGAGTGTGTTGTCTTGACTGTGTCATTTCAGTTGTTGTATACTTGCTAACAAGAGCAGCAGAGACAGCAATCTGGGTCAAGCTTAAAGTGACACACATACATAGGCGTTCCTGTACACAAGGACAGTTCAGAGTAATACAAATACGCATCAGAAAAAATGAGGAGGAGAGTTGCGGCAGTGTTATCTTATTTTAATTATCACACTTCTCTTCCCAGACTTTCCTCTGCTTCCTTCTATTTCCTCTCTTCGGTTCCCATTAACTTGCCTTGGCAGACACTGCAGCTTATCTCATAAGCCACAGCATTACATCACCTCATACTCGCAGACTTCATCTCAACTGAGTGTTTTCTTTGTTTAATACTATGCTATATGCATGTGTTTAATATATACAGTACATAGGCTGTAAACACCGTGCTGAGATTTGATACACTGAATCACAGAGATTACACAGAGCACCTTTATCACGCTAGCCTGGAATCGAGAAGAGCAGCATTTTAATAAACTGCTAAGAAAGGTCTTAATTTCTCTCACAATTCCTTTGTGTCTGAGTCTATGTCTCTCTCATGAGCTCTCTCACGCATACATGCACGGAAAACGCTACACACCAAGGTTGTTGGACATATATATTAGAGATGGCAGCACTCAGACATATCCTTGGAGCGTTATGATTACACTCGGGTAAGCAAAAACTCCAACTGACCAGCGATGAATCTCACTGAGCTGGCAGCAGATGGCAGCTGATGTTGTACTTTCATGATACATAGTTACTAGGTTGTGAATGCAATAGGCTATAAATACTAGAAAAGTGAAGCGCTTGGGATGTAGTTAGCAACCACAGGGTGCATCATAGTTTGATATCACTTTTATCTCATGCTGTGTTTTCTGAATCTCTCAAACTGTCACTGTTTCCTCAAACCTGCTGTTACTCCCTCAATCCTGCTTACACTAGAGATAGCTAACAAGTCACGGCGTGAACACATGATCCTCTATAGTTTAGCACTTCACATGGATTGTGACACAACTGCCAATACCTTTAGAGACACGGGGCAAATAATTAAGGCAGTTTTCCTTTCATTTTTTTTTTGTTAAATATTATTCATATTAATGCATGCAACAATAATTACTTTTGAGGACATGCAGCTCTGTGAAAGCAGAATGGCATCTCTTTGAAAAAAAGGATGCACACTTAGAAATGAGCCCTGCTTATGTTGGGTCAGTGGAATGATTCCTGAAATTGCATGGGTACAACAAAGGAAAAATACAAGATATGTTATACCAGATGATGGCACACAACAAATGACCTAGAAAAAACATTTTTGTTGTTTTTAACTTCCAGAGGAAGACAAACTTTCCTTTTTGATGTCTTCCTTAGAGGATAAAGGTCATTAAAAGCTAATGTTGTACAGCAGTTTGATGACGAGAGATTAGTCACTTTAATGGCTAGTTGCTAAAGATGTCATAAGCAGACTTACTGGAAACTTAAATGCTGTCACTGCTTCTCATCACTGAACTAGCAATACTCAATTATACAGTATGAATCTGGCATTGCTGAACCTTAAAAATCACACATGTACATTTTAGTTGTTCACGGGTCCTAAACTGTGTTGATAGAACTGTCTAATAAAAACACAAATGTCAGCAAGTTGCCAAAAAAAAAAACATTTTATCTATTGCTACACACATGGATTGCTTTGAAGTCGAGAACAGCAACATTTATTTTGGGCAGTGGTATCAAGCTGAACCCTTTTCGCTGTTCGCCTTTGTCATGACCTAAAAGGTGTATTTAAAGGTACAGCAAAGAGGACGGATACTCTCACTCAGAACACTAAAAGAATCTTAGTGTCCTTAATCAATATTAAAACCATACAAATATAAGACCACAATGATCATATAGTAACCATATTACTTTAAAAAAAACACTAATTAGGAGAATACATTAAGACATTCACGCAGTTCAGTGAGACATTTCTGCTGCTCACCTGCTAGTCTGCACTGATTAGAGGCACCAACAAAAAAAAAAGGCTGGCAAGTGTCTGCATCCTATATAGAGGTTGCAAATCTACTTGAACATCATCAAGAAGAAATGGCAGGAATAGAAGGCGTGCTATCGCTGCCCAGAATTACAGCAAAGCACTCGTTTAGGCTATCTGTTGGTCTCTGCTTATCTCTGTTAGCTTGTATTAGACAAGATGAAGTGAGAGCCAGAGGAATGAATGTGCACACAGTCAAAAGTGTATTAGTATTGCACTGTCTCTTGTTCTCTGTTGTCTTAATTCAGCGTTCCCCTGACAGAACAGCTGTGATCTTGTTGAATTGATCTTTCTCTGTATCTGGACCTTGGCAGTTAGAGCAGCAGGTTAAAGCCACCCATGAATGGCCTGTTTTAATAAGTTAATAAGTTATGAATAAAACAGTGACTCATCTGTAATATTGTTGTGATATTGTTATCATGCATTCTCTCTGCAGCACTTTGAGAAACAAGATAGAAACTAGTGGTCCCTTTATGTTGTTAATATTGATTATTATGGTTAGGCTACAGTTTGGCTACTGTTGCAAGCAGGATGACTACTGTCACAGGTAGGACTAACTCCATGCAGACGCTTACAATGTCCTAAATATGACAGCTGACAGTTCTATAGTATGCATATGATATGGGAAAGGAGGTGGTCTTCTCCATTGACCCTTTCTCCATGTTAATCTCACTGATCTGCTCTGTATTCCCATACTGGACCCCACACATTTGTCAGCACAGGGACCTTCATCTTCCCACTACAGTTATTGTATGTCCCAGCATAAGTTAATCTAACTAATCTAAGCTCACATTATACATCTGTACGCATCTTAGTGATGTTTACATAGTTAGTGTTGGCCAAGGTGCAGTTTCCTGTTTTCCTGGCCTCTGATCTGAAGTCCTCCATGCTGTGGTTCACTGCCTCCTGGATCTCCACATAGTCAGACTTACTGATAGTGGATCCACTGCCGCTCCGACCGCTCTTCTTCAGATCGTCAGCTGAGCTGGCTTTAGGCACACTTGGGATATTCAGATACTGCGCCTGTTCCTCACCTTCTGTCTCTCTGTGGTAGAAGTAGTTGAAGTTGGATACAATAACAGGTACGGGCAACGCAATAGTCAGCACACCAGCAATTGCACAGAGAGACCCCACAATCTTCCCTCCAATAGTTGTTGGGACCATGTCTCCGTAGCCTACTGTTGTCATGGAAACCACTGCCCACCAAAAGGCCTCAGGGATGCTGCTGAACTGGGACTGTGGCTCGTCTGCTTCTGCGAAGTAGACCGCACTAGAGAAGAGGATAACACCAATGAACAGGAAGAAGATGAGGAGGCCCAGCTCACGCATACTGGCCTTGAGAGTCTGTCCTAAAATCTGGAGCCCCTTGGAATGACGTGAGAGTTTGAAGATACGAAACACCCTAACGAGACGGATGACACGGAGAATAGCCAAAGACATAGCCTGCTGACCTGCCTGGCCGTCCTCTGGCCGCTCTGCTAATTCTGTGCCCAGGGTGATGAAGTATGGGATGATTGCCACAATATCAATGATGTTCATGATGTTGCCAAAAAATCCAGTTTTGCTGGGACAGGCGAAGAACCTCACTAGGAACTCAAAAGAGAACCAGATGATGCAAAGGGTCTCAACAATGAAGAAAGGGTCTGTAAAATAAAAGCTTGCAGATGGAGAGGTGACGTTGTATGGGTTCTGGAATCGATTAAACATCTCCTCATCTTCGTTTCGTTTAAGTGGCAGTGTCTCCAGGCAGAAGCTGACAATAGAGATAAGAATCACCATGACAGAAATTATCGCAATGATCCGAGCTGGTCCTGAGCTCTCTGGATATTCAAACAGAAGCCACACCTGTCTCTGGAACTCATTCTCGGGCAGAGGCCGCTCCTCTTCCTTTATAAAACCTTCATCCTCCCTGAAGATTTCCATAGCCTCCTCACCCAATTCATAAAACCGGATCTCCTCAGAAAAAATGTCAAGAGTCACGTTAACAGGCCGGCGTAGCCTTCCTCCAGACTGGTAATAATACAGAATAGCATCAAAACTTGGTCGATTCCGATCAAAGAAGTACTCATTCCGGAGGGGATCAAAATACCTCATCCTTTTTTTAGGATCACCCAGCAGTGTCTCTGGAAACTGGGAAAGTGTCTTAAGCTGCGTCTCAAAGCGCAAGCCTGAGATGTTAATGACAACCCTCTCACAGCATTCATGATCCGGCTCTGGGTCGTAATGGTCATGAGGCTGACCTGGATGTGCGGCTGCTTCATCTGCAGGGTCGCTGGTAGCAACCGTCATGATGGAAGGAGATGGGACCTGCAGCTTTCAGACTGGGTGGGGCCACGTTGGGCCACTAGTAGGTAAAGGCTCTGCACACTTGTGGGTTCAGGTACGGTCAGGCAGATTTGCCTGTTAAAGGCAACAGGACAGAAAGCAGAAGAAGGCTGTAATTTTAATGTGTTCAACAAATGCAACATAATATACTTTTTGTTTGACTTTAAACTGATAATTTAGACTTTAAGCATACATGTTCAATAACTTGTGTTAACTGGCAAACATTTACGATTCATTTTGTTGTTTTGCTAAACCAAACTTTTTTTTTTTTTTTTTTTTTGCTGATTTCAGTTGCTATTATTTCCCAGAAATGCTGTGTTATTTCAAGGCCTTGAAAGCAGAGCATTTGAAAATAATAAGCTGGTGGGGGAAGAGCCATTTGCAAGCATTGGCTCCATTGTGTCTGTGTATTAGGTTATGAGTTCTCCCTCATATGAGTACACTGCAGGATCAATATGCAGGCCAGTAATACAGTATCCACTCTCACAGGGTGCAATTACAACCAACAAATCTGATTATGAGCTCAGTGCTCTACAGAGTCTGAGATGAATTTCCTCTGTTATTGTGATGTTACCAACATTCCCTACCAAAGCTGAAAAAAGTCTTATGTGAAATTGATCAAAATTGGTAGTTTTTCAGTAGAGATGATTTTGGGAGATTTGTAATTTCAGATGGTTGACATAACACACTGCACATCTGCAGGGCTGTTCATAAGCAGCTGCACGAAAGCAACAGTACTGCTCAAGATGCCAGATAATCACACTTTTTAACTTAAAGACAGAGACGAATTTTGGTTTTAAAATAATCACTATCTGAAAAATTCAAAAACCCCTACCTACTACTTTGCACTGGCACCTGTGGGGCTTGTTTACACTGTGACCTCTCCTGCTAAAGCGTAAGGGGCCCAGCAGTGTCCGGTCCAAAGTCACTTCCAAGCAGCTCCTTGCTGTCAGTCATATATCATCCGAAGCTCTGGCGCTGCAGCAAGGCGGCAGTGGGAATGGAGAGGGGACAAGGTGTAAGGATGCAGGAGTTACCTCCCTCGTTTCTTTGACCAGCGGATGCATGCCGTGATGGAGCTACGGTACAGGTTAAAGCTGCTCGGGGGTGATCGTGGTGCAAGTGGTTTGCGTTAAAACAATTTAAGAAAAAAAATGCTGACATGAGTTCAATTTGACATGACAGTATGCAGCCGCCAGAAACAATAACAAAGAAAGCCCTGTTGCCTGGTATCAACAGACTTACTGAAGAAGAGATGCTGCGAGTGGCGCTGCTGACGGCATCTTAGCACCGATGCTTCAGCAGATTTAATATATTACGCGAAATCACCTGTTTGATTCTTAAACAGTCCGCCATAAGTTTTTTTTTCTTTTTCTTTTCCTGATGGGGAATATCCCTATGAATACACCAGTGATGCACATTACTAACAAACAGAATATGTTCACAACCCATTCCATGGATTAAGCCAGTCCTCTTATGGCGAAAAAACTGTCGCTCATAAATTTGAGCCGAAGCAGCCAAGTTCATGCATTGGGATATTCAGACATTAAATGGAAACGCTGCAGTTGACTGCACGCGCGATTTAGTTTGAAGGGGCAGGTGGCAGACATGCTCAAGCCATTTGCAGCCCTATCCTGTGTGGATCATGGACAGCCAAAACAGACTCCATGCACTAAACAAAGCAGCATAGCATTATATGTCGGAGTACAGGCAGCATTATTTCAGATAGGCTAATGGCATGCAGGAATTCACCGCGATTCTCTTGTTGTGCAGACGCATGTAGCCTATTTTTTTTTTAATCCAGTTTGTCTCTTCTTAAAAGGTGTCTTGAGGTCGTTCGTCTATTTCTTCATATCTGCCCTTCTTCCCCTATTTGGCTAATCTGTCCAACGGTAGTGTCATCTCATCGCGTCTAACAGTTTTTGAGCTGCCGGCTCTTCCCGTGTTTCTCATATTTCACCATAATTCACCATAGTTGAGATTCGTGGGCTGCAGTTAGGCATTGCAGTGCATACTAAAAGCTTCTTGCGCGCCTCGCCCCATCCCTCTGCGCTGCCCCCGACACTCCGATCCTGTCCTCACTCTTTCACGTTAAAGAGGAAGCATCGCCCACCGAAGAGTGGAAACGTTTTAAAGCAAAACATGCGATGCTCACTAGAGATTAGAGAATTAAAACAAACAAAAAAGCTTAGAGGTAGATGATGATCCAAAAAGCAACTAAACCTTTCTGAGCCATTCAAAGTAGAATTTACAGGTTTTGTACAGTCTGTGTTGACATAATTTATGTGCAAATACAGTGTGTGCTTAGTAGGCTCTCATAATTTATAGAAATGTCTTCTATACCCCTCCTTCTATACCACAGTGGCCAGACCTATTAGGCACATGCAGAGCCTCACACACGCACTCACTTAAAGCTCTTAAAGCACTCAGAAAATATATGAAATTCATTTCTTTCCAATGAATATGATGAGTCCAGTTAACTGCTGTTCCCCCAGTCTTTCCTGGCTTTATTTCTACTTCGCTTTAAAGTGGGCCAGGTGGAAACCCAGATTTGTCTCCACACAGAGAGCAAGAATTGCATACAAAGAGACTCCACAAATTCGCAGGGGGATCCATAAGGAATGTCCTAAAAGTTGCCTTCTTCCGTGCGTTCTCCTTGCTCTGCAATTTGCTATACCACCCAAGAAAAGGTTCAACTTTATATGCAACACACAGAGACCACAGCAGAAACTGATCAGTGCTGTGAAAAAAATATTTGCCCCTCCCGATTTCTTTTTGTTTTTTTCATATTTGTCACACTTACATGTTTCAGATCATCAAACAAAATTTAAATTTAGACAAAAAGAACCAGAGTAAATACAAAAGTAAGTTTTTAAATGATGATTTCATTTATTAAGGGATAAAACTATCCAAACCTACCTGGCCCTGTGTGAAAAAGTAATTGCCCCCTTTGTTAAATCATCAATTAACTGTGATTAAACACTTCTTTTGGAAAGCTTGGAGTTCAGTTTTACTAGCCACACCCAGGCCTGATTACTGCCACACCTGCTGAATCAAGAAATCACTTAAATAGTACCTGTCTGACAAAGTGAAGTACAACATCATCAGGGTTATAATAGTTTTGGATTTTACATTATAGTTTAGTTTTATTTTGTTGTAACTTTTTTCTCTAGTTCAGTTAGTTTTAATTCATTTTCAGAGCGGTTCAGCTCGTTTTTATTTTTTGTTTAAGTTTACTTTTCGTTAGTTTTAGTTTTGACTTCCTCATCAGTGCAGTAGATTAACAACACCTTGTAGGTGGTGTATAACATCAGAATGCACACACACACACACACACACAGTGAGATGCCGTATGGCGCCCCCAGCTAAAACTGCTAGAGCAAAAAAAGTGATTTCATATCAGTCCAACAACAACAAAAACAAAAACAAAAAAAACAAAGCAAGGTTTTGGAGTAGCCTAGTCAAAGTCCACACTTAAAGATGCTTTGGCATGACCTTAAACTGGCTGTTCATGCTCCAAAACCCTTAAATGTTTCTGAATTAAAACAATCCTACAAATAAGAGTGGGCCAAAATTTCCCCACAGTGATGTGAAAGACTCAGTGCCAGTTATTGCAAACACTTGACTGCAGTTCTTGCTGCCAAGGGTGGCACAACCGGTTATCAGGTTTAGGGGGCAATTACTTTTCCACATAGGGCCAGAGGGCCAGGTATGTTTTAATAGTATTCTCCCTTGATAAATGAAATCATCATTTTTTATATATATATATATATATATATATATATAAAAGTAAGTATAAACATGTAAGTGTGACAAATCTGCAAAAAGAAAAGAGAAATTAACAGCACTGTATTTGCCACTCTGGTGTCAAATATAGTATTGCGATTATTTATAAATGCCCTGGAACTCTTACATTTGCATTGTCTGTGAATGCAAATGAACACAGTCCTTATCTAAATGCAGGGCCTTTGAGAGCCCAGCTTCCAGCATCCCGTGCTGGGTGTCAGTAGAACAATGATTCATCATCCACCATCAAGTTGAAAGCAATTTTCAAAACACAGTTTTGCTCACGGGATGAGGAAGAGTGCACTTAGAGAAGGTTATAGGATATGGGACTGAGAAAGGGTGGGTCACAGTGATGTGAGGTTTATTTAATTCTTGCAGTTATTTTGTATTTTTTGTTTTTGAATACAGCGTCATTGGTTCATGTTAAAGTTCACTGTTCTAAACCATAAACACGTTTTGTTCTGTAACCAACTGATCTGTCAACTTTCTTTGACTTTCCTGGCACAGCGTCAGACTTTGAAAACTCCTAAATAAATAAAGTATAAACAGTTTTACAGTTTAGCCAGAGTTTGAAAGTCCAAACCCTCCTCCAGTTCCCTCTTACCTTCAGCTTGTGCCAAGTCTGAGCCTAATAGGAGCATCCTTTTTTGTGTTCAGCCAAGCAGGCCAGATAAAACCTGAAAGAGAAACTTAAAAATGCTTTCCAACTATTGACCTGACATGACTGCAAGAACCGTGTAAACGTTTTTCACTGCATCAAATATGTACCAGTGTTGTGACAGCCAGTGAATTTATTGGACGTTAGCACAAGCCTCGGAATTCTACCCAGACAATGTTTCGTCTATGGATTTAAGGAAGTAAATATGGTGGATGGAGCCATAGTTGGGAAAACAGCAAAGTGGAGGGACTGCACAGAACCCACTGTTTCTGCAAGATAAGAGCATGCAAATATTTTACATAACGTTGCACTGCAATGACAAGTAGTTCAGCTGGAATTATTAGGAAATGATTAGAATATTTGTGTATCAGTGTGTAACGCGACAGACCTGCACACTCAAAATCCCCACCCTTTGCTATGCAGCAGAACATTTAGAAGTGAGATGGAGCGGTGGACAGTGAGAAAGAGGCCGAGTGAAGGAGAGAGGCTGTTTATCCAACTTATGACAGATGACTGCAGGGGAGGAGCTTTGTCCTGTGTGACCTCTGCTGGTGCTGCAGCAGGTGAAATCTTACTAGATGCAATATACACAAACATGCAGTAATGAGCTGCTGTTATTGGTATGTTCATTTACATGCTGACTCCCTGTTTCTTTGTGGCTTCAAGCTCACAAACCTGGTAAAGGTCACATGTGTATGCATAAAATCCACATACAAAAACACTTTTATATGTAAATATGTACAAACTTGAAAGGTAACACATAAGGTGAACATGCTTCCTAGTTTACCTCTAATGAAACTGCAATTTAAATGGAGAACAAAATCAAACTGGTTAAACTCATTTGCCTCATCAGCTTATTTTGGCCATTCATCACTCTTTTTTCCCCCCTCATTTTCTCCACCCACTCTCACGTTCCCTGCATGTCTCCCCTTGGGGTCTCTCTATATTTAGAAATCGACCTTGTAAGTTCTCTACCTGCCTGTTGAAAGCAGCCGGGCTGATCGTGATCACTGTTTTCACGATGAGATATGTCCTTACCTTCAGAGTAGAGTGCTCCAGTATTGATTCTAGATGTGGTTTCACTTTCTGTTGTTTTCTCCACCTTAGAAAACAAGAGAAAATCAATTATCTCACTGATCTGGAGGTGTGGCTTAGCTTAGAAAAGCATGCAAACATATATTCTGTATGACTAGATATGTACTTCTGAATCTGTAGGAATATAAAAAAAAAATCACCTTTCATGGAGCCTCTTGGTAGCCTGACTTGTCCACTGAACATGCATTTTCACTGAGGAAATTCTGGTGCTGTGGGCAGCACTTAAGTGCTCTCTGTCTGGCCAGATCAGCAGTTCAAATGACGAGTTAATACAAGCCATAGTCTGTCAGCCACAAGCATCAAGTACCATTCTGTCTGCAGTCTGTCTGCATGTATTTGTGTTGTATTACTGAGACTTGCGGAAAAACCATGTCACAGATGGCATTTACCCCTTGGGAGAGACAGCAAGGAAATGGTTTTAATTATGTTAGGAAGAACATATATTTATGGCAGAGAACAGACTTAGTTAGGGTGGAGGGTGACATAGTCAGCAGGAAATGCAGCTAGAGGTGTGCAGAAAATGAAAATGAAGGGGAGGGATGGAACAATAGAGGTGGAGAGGGCAGCAGATAAAGGTCACAGTGACAGTGATGAGTCATCCAGCAGAATGCAGGAGCACCTCTTTCTCTTTCTGTTAAACTATCACCTTCTCTACCATCTGTCTGCTTGTTTTGTCAGTAAAAGAATTAACATCTTGCCCTGATTATGCTGCATATCTATATTACTCTAAATGTTGTCGTAGACCTGCATGCATCAGAGAGTGTGTTTATATGTATTCCTATTCACCTTTTTTTCTGAATTTGCGTAAAGAACTGGACAACGAGTCCTGTGTTCTCTGCTGTGCCTGTGGCTGAAAACTGGTACGGATCAGCCAATCGGCAGCGAGAAATAATCTGATTGTAGTGGAAGCATTAGCAACAGCATCATCATCCTTAGCAACCATCCTTTCCTACAGTGCCAAGAGTGTGGCTCTGCTAGGGAACATGGAAATATCGCACAACTGGAAGTCACCAGTGAAACAAAAACAGCCACGCTTACTGTAGATAGTGCATGACAAGGATTAAAGAAATTATTTATTTTACTATATGTCATATATGTTGGGAAATCTTAAAATCATGAGTGAGTTTATTTTATATAAGTTTTTTTGTGAAGGATTTTGTTATGGTCCCTGGGTCTTGGACCCAGGGGTTTTTAGTGTTTTGGGGGGATGGTTAAGGTTTTTTTTTTTTTTCTAATTTTGTTTTTCCTTTGATTATGGTTTTGTATTCTTTACTCTTTATATTTTCAGGTTTTAGTTTAACACCCAATTCTGTTCTTGGTGTCAGGTTGGTTTGTTCCTTGTTTCCCTGTTTATTCCTGCCTTATGTTTCCGTGTCTGGCTTAGTCTACGGTTCTGCTTTTTATCTTTTGTGCTTTGTGTCAAGTTACTCTTATCTCCCGTTCACTTGTGGGACTCTTCCTGTTTTATTTTGGTGGCTGTTCTTCTCTGTATCTTGTGTCTAGATTAGCTTCCCCCCTTGTCATTAGGTTAGTTATTCCCAGCTGTGTTCCCACCTGTTTCCCATCCTCTTGTTATCCTGTGTTGTATTTATTGTCTTTGCCTCCCTTTGTCCTCTTTGCATGCTCACTCATGGTTGTGTGTTTCCAGGTTCTGTGTTTTCCTGGTGATTCCTAGTGTCTGGGTTATTTGCTCCTGTTCAGTAACTGTATTTTTGTATTTTGTGAAAGAGCTTAACATTAAAGCTGCTTAAAATTTCTGTCAGTCTCCCAAGTCTTGCATTTGGATCCACGTCCTGCCTGACACACAGCACTGTGGATTTGTGTGATTATGATTTGTCTGCTTGGCATTCTTTCTTCTCATATTTGTTTATAGCTGCTCCTTAAACACTCCAGATAAAAATGAAAGAAAAAATTCTAAAAGTCAAATTGAGAGAACAAGATTTTTTTTTTTTAGATGGAAAGATGTGTGAAGACAATATAAAAGGGATTGCTTGTAATTAAGATTCTGTAGAGCTTCCTTAAAGAGTTCACTGTTTAGTTGCCTGTACCCCAATTTCTCCACTCACATTGTTTTTGGCCACAATACTCAGCTTTTTCAGTTAAAAGCTTTGAAAAAACAATTTGCACTACCTGCTCAGCACTAAATAGCAGACACACAGGGTTAGAGACTAAGTAGAGAAGCATTTAGCAACTAATGATCCAGATTTTTTTCCCTGAAGTGTAGATAGAAACCAAAAAGAGATCTATGAGAGAGCAAATTTTGGATTAACATTTGCCCCAAACTATAAGATTTCTTGCAAAAATATCAGCCTTAGAAAATGCAGTGTAAATTTTGTGTCTACAACTTGTTCCCTCTGCTCTCAGGTGACCAAAAACTTTCAAAACCATCTTCCCAGAGATGCTGGAATGTCCTTTTATCAGATGTTGGCATGATGATTGTGAAGGTTTTACATTATTTGTGTGCAGCGGCAAGTCTAATAGTGGGTCTGACTCACATTAGACTTGCTTCATGAAGTCCCTGCATGGTGAAACCCAGTCTGCGCAGTATACCATTCTAATAAACACACATATACATAAACTGAGACTCTGCCAACCCACACCTTTCCCAGAAGCTGTGCACACATAAATGCTGCTAACAGTTGACACGAATACCAACAGCTCAAGCGATTAGCTCTCAAATGCACCTGCAGAGGGCTGAATCTGTCACCTGCAACCCTCCCCTGTTACTATGGTGAGTTGTTGAATTAGCCCCATGGCTGGTGTGAGGTTTCATGACATCATATGTATTTTAGTGATTGGCTTATGCCCTTCCCTATATTTAGTAATAAAAGAAGGGAAACAGACACAAATGGGCTGCAAGGGGGATTTGCGGAGTACCGATTTTCAAGTATTGCTTTACAAAAAAATAGTGGTTTGATATTCTTAGCCATATATTTGCCAAGGGAGATGGCAAAGTCATTAGTGAACTGGCAGGCTCTCTGCAGCAATAAAGCACTCTTTCTCATACACAGCATGACAGCACGATTGCTGTAAACCTCTGTTACAATGTTAATATTTACCTCTTCGTCTGGGAGATGATATGAAGTTTTCCACTCTGCTCCGACACAGTTCAGTTCTCTTTACGGCTCAACCAGACAATTCAGGGAGCATCCGATTGTCTGCCAATGTGAGATGTAATAACATTTAGGAATCAGCATCTTTTCCCCAAACCAAATACAAATCCCCTTTGCTTGTAATGTTTGTTTTTAAATCTGTCAGAGGCAAGCTTCTTCTATTTTTAATATTTTCCTTGTATTTCATTGATGCAGTACTCCCTCATAAGGTTCCTGCCTGATCCTGCTGTTTAAGAGAGATCTCTTTGTTCTTTCTTCTGTTGTGTCAGTGTGTTTTCCTGTAACCAAAGGACTTTGAGCCAGCACTGTTATTCCCCACTAACAGACTGTCGCTTTGTGAGGAGCTCCATGGGAAACACTTGTTAAACAGTGACATATCCTGTGTGCCAGCAGCATTTTTACAAGTACCAGCATCCAGAATAACCCAGGAAATTATTGAATATTTCAATACTGAATGATTAAATAATTGCATCTTTTATGTTGTACAGGTACTGCACCCTTTAATTCTCTGCCCAGCTATAAACTATTTGGTGGATTTTATTCTTCTAATGCTGACTTGCCAACTGAATAGGCTTCTTTTACTGAATGTATTGGAGTGAGAGAAGGGCAGAGAAATACCAAACACGGGTTGTTAGTTTCCCTTCTAGTTAACTTAAAAACTAGAAATGTAATTTATGTACACAGAATAAACTGAACCTAGACAGACATACAGTTGCAGGAAAGTTTCTGAACCCTTTGAGGATTTTGATATTTCTGCACAAATGCTACCTAGCAGAACCAAATCAAACAAATGAACCAAAAATTTAAAAGTTGTTCATTAATTTATTGAGGAAAAAGAGCCAACATTACATATCAGTAAGGGGAAGTAAATCTTTTCCCTGCAACTGTAAATGAGTAACATTTCCTTTACAATTTGGCTACTTTTCCCCCCTCTCTCGCTCTCTCTCTCAAAACACAAACAAACATACAAAAAAAAAAATACAAATAAAATAAGGCAATCAAGACAATACAACTCAGACTCTCTTTACATGGGTCATGTTTAAGACAGCACAAAAATAACACAGAACAAATACTGGAACCACAACCTTCCCCTAACAACATTTTGCCCTTTCCCATAAATCAAGAGTGCACTCTGGGAAGGAGAAAACCATCCAAAGGCATGTGTAGGTGCTGCATGTGTCTGTGTTTGCATCTGCGTGAATGCCTTTGTATTGTCCTCCACCTATATGTCAAGGGAATAGCAGCAACCAGCACGTGTACATATGCGTTTGTTTTACATATTACAAATACAGAGCACACAGAGCTAACAAAGGCAAATGACTAACAGTCTTTGATTTGTATCACAGTTTTATAGCAGTAAATCATGGATGGCCTTGGCTTTTGCCACTTCTGTCTTAATGTTGGGTAGTTGTTGTCCATGATGAATGTCACTTCCCAGAAAGGTGAATACAGAATGTACAAATCCTTTTATGTTCCAGTAAAGTGAAATGTGCTTTGCAAAATTGCTTTCTGTTTCCTGCATCTATCCTTTTGAAGTGTATATAGAAAGCAGTGTGGAGAAATGTCAGAGTCCATTCCAGCTGAATTCTGTCATTGTCTGAACCACTTCCGATCCTGCGATGGTTCCATTCACAGTGCATTAACTCCAGAACAGAAGCGGCTTTAAAACTGCAGCTACAAAACTGTATGTTGAGTGTCCGTTATATGCTTGTCAAAACTGTATTTTGTTGCATTTTGGAATAAGCTGTGGTCTGTTGGAAGGGGGCGGGGTGATTACTAGGCACCGCTTGTTAATCCAGGTTCGAGGGCACCGGCCATGAGCAAGAAGGCAGGGCAGGAAGAATGAATCCAGAGGGATTTCTGTCTCAGTTGCTAACTTGGCCAATCTGGCCCAACAGGAAGACCAGAGTCACTGCACCCCTAAATGGGATAAACAGGGTCAATGCAGGTCAATGGCTAATCTTTAAAAATGAGACAGCTTATCTAAGTAATTAGCAGTGATTAATATTTAAGAGTCATCCATGTCACATTTACTATCATAATCAAATCAGTTCGGTTTACCTAAATGGGAGGCAGTCTAATTGGTGTCATTGCAGGTTCCGGGAGGTCTGAGCAGAAAAAGGGTTCAGCTAAAAGAGAAAAACACAGGAGGGAGGAAAGAAAAGCAACATTGTTAGAGTTTGGTGGTCACTAAAAACAAAACAAAAACCAAAACAAAAAAAACAAATAATAAATAATAAATAAAAGCAAGGCTGCTTCTTTTCTTTTTTCTGTCTCATTAACACTCGTGCAAAAAGAAAGAAAGAAAAAAGAAGCTGTGAATAATGTCTTAGAGGCTAGAGTTAAGGACAGGAAATTAACGTCTGACACAAATGACTGTAAAACCCAAGTGACCTGAGGGGACTTGAAATTAGCAGAAGTGAACAATGAAGGAATTGAAAGGATGAGTGCGGTGTAGCGTACAATGTCTCTGTTTTTGCCTCTAACACTCCATCCTCTGGGGATTGCTAGAGGCCCACAAAAAAAAAGGCTTCCCAACCAATCCAGTTAGATGACCAGTAGCTCCCACTTCTGATCTATCATTGCTAGAGATAATATGTAACCTGAGAAATGAAATGAAATGAGCAGGCATCCTGGTGATGATCAATGTAGAGGTCTCCACAGTAAAAATATAAAGATGCTAGAGGTCAAATTGGAAAGCGATAATGAAGTTTCTGTGGGGTCAAATGAGACTGCCATGATTATCACTAAGTCCTAACTGGAAATAAATATTATTTATACATAAAGCACACATTCAAGTGCATCCTAAACAGTTTAAGAATATTGATATTTTCCCCATCCCAGCTTTTGAAAGTTTTATGTGTCTCACTCTCCTCTCTGCTTTCAGGTAAGTAACCACAGTCAGGGAGGACACTGGGCATAAATAGACATAAATCAGGAGGAACAACAGTAAAACAGTATCAAAGATAGGACTGTGATACACGAAAAAGCAAGAGTAGTTTAAGACTTTTGAACAGTATAAAACAGAAAAAAGCTACTTCCCTTCCTCCCTTTTTCTTTTAATAAATAGAAATTATGAAATTATTGTAAGAACAAACAGGCCACCTGTTCTGTTAGAAGGGGATTATGGCCAACAGGGGGCAGCACGCACACAACCTGTATGAGCAGGCTGTTGGTGTTCTTATCCATTTCTTAGACAAAGTCAGCTGAAGGTGAAACACATAAGCATCACACCACTGACATACACTATTAAATCCTACACACTTAAACTGACAAGGGTCTAAACACGTAAAACTTGTACATGCACGCAGCTGATGAAACATCGCTACATTTTTCAATGAAAGAAAAAAGGCAAAAATCCTTCTTACAATAAGCTGTGACCTCTATAAAGTGGGTTTATAGGGAACTGATTTGGTAGATTGAAATGACCTGCCTAAATTTACATGTTTCTGTAAATTGTGTAACTCTACAAGCAATAAAAGCAATGTTGTTATGACTTATGGTAAAGTGATCATTCAGAATAAGACAAGCACGACAGTAATTGGAGCTTACCAGTTTTGTCAGTGGGAGAACAGCAGCCTCTGCTGAGCGCCGACAGTAGCGCACTCAGGACAGCCAGACAATGCGCTCCCAGTCCATTCACAATTTCCTCACGCGACGTCGCTCCTTTGGCCTCTCCTCGCTTGGCAGCTATCTGTGTTGTGCCTGTGTCTGTTGTAGGACTATTCACTGTTGTAATTAACAGACCTCCTTGCTAGGATTTTTTTTTTTGTGTGTGTGTGTGTGTCATTACTAAAGTCACTGGGGGAACTTGCTGATTAGCTGGTGGCGCTGTAATGGGGGCATTTGGGCTTGTACTTTTATCCACGCAAAGGATGACGTCCAAGCATCCTTATTACGGACCGAAAATAACCCATTAAGATGAAAATCTTCAATATTGCTTTCAAGCAATCTGGGATGTTACTGTGGAAACAAGGGTGCCATGGTAACTGTGACTGGGGGGTTACCGAGGAAACGACCATCGCCATGGAGACTGCATCACAGTGGGCTATATTTGAGGCATCCGAAAAGAGACACGCTCCATCTTTGATCATTGTTTATGTGCGCAAAAAAAGCTCCGTGGTTCTTCTCCGCACGTGTGTCTTGCATCGATAATGACAATGACAGTCGGCTGGTCCCTGTGTTTACATGTCGCCGTTTACGCATTAAAATAGCCTACCAGGACAATGCATATAAAGGAATTGTTGGGAATTCTTATTTTTTATTTATTTATTTTTTAAGAGAGTAGCATTTGGACTAGACTTTAACGCACAATAAAGGCATAGCACAAAACGGTCTAATTGAGATATTATATGCTGAATTGTGTTTTTCAGACATCACATGTGTTTAAACACACACACACATATATTTAAATGACTCTGGATATTATACATAGGCTATGATTGACGGATAACGACCCATAACGCATGTTATTACAATGTAAGTGCCCTTCAAGTAGTATACATTTGTACTCACCTGTCACAGTTATAAAGCTTCTATAGCTACCTGTTGTGAAAATATACTCACTATTGCACGACTCACAACAGGTCAACCCCTCTCACTCAGAGAAGAATAGTAGGCCTAATACTTTATAAGGAGCTCTTTATCTTCTTGCAAGCGCGAATGGAACCACACAGAATTATGAATTCATATCACTGAAATGAAAAATCCCGTTTCTTTGAATGGAGCACAAAGCAGCATCTCTGAACAGACAGGCTTTGTTCGTTCGCTTCTTTTTCTGTTTTTCCTTTCTGATCTACCGCTGCTTCCACGTGCTGGTGCGCAACGGCAGAACCAGCTGTGTGTTGATGCATTACCACTTCCTGTGTTCAGGGTTATGGCTCTAAAAACTGGCTACACGTCGGTGAAAATCTTTTTGCTTATATTCACACAATTCTGCGAGTTGTTCGGAGTGGTAGTGGGGAAGTTAGGCTGCTGTTTGAACGTGCTGTTTATCCCGTGCTCTTCTATTACCATGTACTCGCTCTTGCTGAGTGAAGAAGAAGAGCGAGTCTTCCTCAGCTCCTCTGTGTCTGCTAAAGGCTGGCAGCTGCCCACGTGCAGGTACTGTGCCTGCTCCTCGCCCTCCGTTTCTCTGTGGTAGAAGTAGTTAAAATTGGAGACGATGACAGGTACGGGCAGGGCAATAGTCAGCACACCAGCAATTGCGCACAAAGACCCCACAATCTTTCCCCCAATTGTCACGGGGTGCATGTCTCCATAGCCCACTGTAGTCATAGTCACAACAGCCCACCAGAATGCGTCCGGAATGCTGTTGAAACCCGAATCTGGGTCGTCTGCCTCAGCAAAGTAGACAGCACTGGAGAAGAGGATGACACCGATGAATAAGAAGAAGATTAGCAAGCCCAGCTCACGCATACTGGCCTTTAGAGTCTGTCCTAAAATCTGAAGTCCCTTAGAGTGACGCGACAGTTTGAAGATACGAAACACCCGAACAAGCCTAATTACGCGTAGAATGGCTAATGACATGGCCTGCTGTCCGTTCCCTTGTCTTTCTGCCAGCTCTGTGCCCAGGGTGATGAAATAGGGAACAATGGCCACAATGTCTATAATGTTCATAATATTTTTGGAGAACGTGGCCTTACTGGGGCATGCAAAAAAGCGCACTAGTAGCTCGAAGGAGAACCAGATTATGCATAACGTCTCCACGACAAAGAACGGGTCTGAGAAGGGGCTGATGAAATACGGGAGTGTGCCATTTATCACAGGTGCAGTGGTGACAGGATCCCTGTTCTCGTCCCTGAACTCCGGCAATGTCTCTAAGCAGAAAATGACAATGGAGATGAGAATGACCAAGACAGAGACTATTGCGATTCCCCGGGCGGGACCGGAGCTCTCTGGGTATTCAAAAAGCAGCCACACCTGTCTTTGAAATTCATTCTCAGGCAGCGGTCGCTCCTCCTCCTTTATGAAACCTTCATCCTCCCTGAACTTCTCCATAGCCTCCTCGCCCAGCTCATAGAAGCGTATCTCCTCAGAAAAAATGTCAATGGGCACATTAACAGGTCTTCTTATGCGCCCGCCAGATTGGTAGTAATACAGAATGGCATCAAAGCTGGGTCGGTTCCGATCAAAAAAGTATTCGTTCCTGAGGGGATCAAAGTACCTCATCCTCTTTTTGGGGTCCCCCAGCAGCGTCTCTGGGAATTGTGAGAGAGTCTTTAGCTGCGTCTCAAAGCGTAACCCTGAGATGTTGATGACCACCCTCTCGCAGCATTCGTGATCCGGTTCATATCGGTCCAGAGAGTGGTGGCCCGGTAGAGCCGCTGACTCTTCTAACATGTTGTCACAAGCCACAACCGTCATCACGTCGGCTTCTGTCTCGGTGTATCCGTGGTTCACCAGGTTGTTGCCCCGGGTTTTGGTTGCGCTTGGCGGGGGTGATTGAAGGAGGCTGAGGTGGTCGTCCATGCGCGGTTGAAGACGCATACAGGGGCGGCCGCCTCGCCCCCTCCGCGGACCCCGGTCAACCACAGCCGTCGCCACCACCGCCTTGTCTCCTCTACGTCTCTCTCACTTTCTTCTCTCGCTTCACTTTCACTCCCTACTGTTGCTGTTCCCGCCCACGAGGAAAGATCTGGGTTTATAAACAGGCCTTCCACCCGCCCACGACACGCCAGCTCTGGGTACCTTCACCCTCTTCCTCCAATCGCTGGGCGCTCCGATATACAGAAGAAGCAACAGACGGGCGTCATTCAGCACTGTCGTTTGGGCGTGCCCACCTTCCTCTACATGTACCCCTCTCCCCGTCTTGTAGACACGCGCGCTGACACACACGCACACACACACTTGGCGAGTACAAATAGTCTCATTTTAAACAAGGTCATTGCCCACAGATGGGATATTTTCAAATAGGCTGCTCATGAATATATCACAGTTTCATTTCCCCCCCAAAGTAACATAAAAGATGCACCAGCACCAGAAATTAATCAGGGTGTGCCCTGGTAAAAGCAGATGCGTTTGGAAGTAAAACATTGCACCTTAGTCGGTTCGCGACAGTTTTTTAAATTAGGCACAAGGGAAATGGTTAACGACTGATATCCCGTCTGAAATCTGAGAGAGAGTTGATGCCTGCGTCCCTAAGACCGGGTGGTCCGTGTTTAAGTGATAATGAACGATCAGCGAGGGCGGGGATGGAAATGAGAGGAGGGAGTCCATTCAGGTCGATGTGTGAAAGGAATACATAGCAGCAGAATCAAAATCATGTGGTGAAAAGCTTACAAAAGAACTAAGCGCCAAAGAAATACTGATTATTACGACTTTAATAAGGGACACGCATCTCACATCATATAGTATTTAAGCGTTATGGTGAATGTCAAAAGGGCAGTTACAGTACACGGCATTGTCCTAGGATACATTTGATCATATATTATCACACAAGAGGAAGAAGATTCCTCCCTGCCTTTGACATATAAGATGTGATTTTTTTTTCACTCTTCTCATTTTTAATGTTCTTCTTTTCTTGAATGTAGCAATAAAATTGGCCATAAGTCACATATGGGCATATGAGTGATTGACACGCGAACACATATACAAGTACTGTATTGTATAATTTCACTGTAGAGTGACAGTAGTTGCAGGGATTTTCGTGATGCCCCTTGAAGGTTGCTGTCCGTGGTACTGAATTTGGAGTGGGGGTGGGGGCCAAGATTCATATATATATTATTGTGCGTTTGTTTTTAACAGAAATAAGCACAGGCTTTATTAAATGCAGAATAATACTGATACATTCATGTAATAAACAAATCCACTGGTCCTATAAAACAATACAGGTTTTATCACAGGTTTGGTTACTGTATAGAATTCACTAATCAAAACTAAAACTAAGTGATTACACCCAAATACTCTTGCAAACAGTTTCATTACCATGCTGTCAAAAAAGAATGGCCATAAAATAACTAGCACAATGTCTAAAACATCAAAGAAATAACAAAAACATCAAAAACTAAATAATAACTGAAAATTGACTGAAATTTAAAGAACAAAGTGAGCAGTTAGAGCTTACAACATAAATATTATATAACTGTCAATTTTATTTTGTACACATGTTCTCAATACGTAGCAGAAGAAAATCAACCAACACTTTATTTAAACTTTAATTTTTTTTTTTATCATCCCGTGATGTGGGGAAAACATTCAGTCCCCGGTTATCAGCTACTCTGCTGTAGCAACTCATTTAGCCTACAAGAAAGATCTTTTCTTCGGCCTTCGTAAAAACAAAACAAAACAAAACATTTAATTCATGTGTGTATATCTTGGGGATCAATATGGTGGTGCATGGTTAGGACTACCACCTCATCGCTGGGGTGTTTCTGTTTTGAGTTTGTTTTCCCTGTGCCTCTCCTTGTACTCCTGCTTCCGCCCACAGTCCAAAGACATGCATGTTATGTTAACTGGTGATTCTAAATTGGCTGTGGGTTTAAGTGTGAGCGTGAATGATTGTCTGTCGCTCCGTGTTAGCCCAGAAATAGACTGGCAACCTGTCCAGGGTGTACCTTGGCTCTCACACAGTGGGATAGCTACGTGAGGTCACAAAAGTTTGCCCAAGCTAAATAAACTAAAAATGTTTCAAAAACAAATTTTGCCCTTCATTACTTGGAGATTTGTCAAGCTGCTTATTGCTGTCTATTTTTAAAAGTCCACTTAGGATACACATGGCCTGCTTATTTACTTATCATTGTTACCAGATATCTACTTGACCATCTCTATGATGCAGGTACAGTAGAGAGATTGGAGAGGATTTCACTCTATCATTGAAAAGATCAAAGACCGGGAAAAGGTTAGAAGAAATGAGGACAGTCCCTAAAGGGGAGGGCATTGTGCTGGTTCACACTTCTGCAAAGAGCTGCTCCGGATTTGGGGATAAATGTAGAAATGAAAGAGCACTTGTGTATACATCAGTGTGTGTGTGTGTGTGTGTGTGTGTGTGTGTGTGTGTGTGTGTGTGTGTGTGTGTGTGTGTGTGTGTGTGT
>JAVDPK010001772.1:321441-349126 GCA_034780415.1 Cichlasoma orientale | reverse complement strand
CGTTTCTAGGATGAAGTGTGGCTTTGATCCTCTCTAACTGAACTGAATTATCCCTCTCAAATCTGCTGTAAAAACAATTAAAGTCATAAGGTAAGGATACAGGATTGCATCCATCTACCTGAGTTATATTGTGGATGGAGACATTGTTTACAGCAGCCATGTTTTTTAGACCTTTCCACGCTGAGCGAAGGTTGTTTTTTGTAAAATGTTCCTCAATCTTGTTTTTATATTTGCGTTTTGCATTTTTTATAGCTAGCTTGACTTCTTTATTAACCTCTCTTTTTTCATGTTCAGAGCCAGTATAAAAAATCCTTTTCTTTTTGTTGAGGATTGCCTTAAGCTCTTTAGTGACCCAGGGCTTATTATTTGGAAAGATAGTGATAGTTTTTGTGGGAATAATGCTGTCTACACAAAAGGAAATATATGAAGATACAGTTTCAACTTGCTCATTAATGTCATAAGAAGAACTAAGCAAATTGCTCCAATCAGTAGATTCGAAACATCCCTGGAGAGCCAAAATACTGTCCTTAGTCCATTGTTTAACGTTCTGTACGACCTTTTTTACTCTTTTAATAATTGGGGTGTATGCGGGAACAAGAAGGATGGTGTTATGATCAGCAGAACCAAGAGGGGGAAGAATTACTGGCCTATATGCACCCGAGACTGACCCAAAGCATTTATCTAGCGTCTTATTCTTGCGTGTAGTACAGGTAACATATTGCTGAAAACTTTTAAGATCTTTCTCAGGGGAGCAGTGATTGAAGTCACCCAGAATAAACTTTGGTGCGTCGGGTGAGCTACGCTCCAGTTTATTCAGCAAACTGGTAATATGTTCCATAGCAGTGGAAGCATTGGCTCTTGGATGAATGTACACCAGTATAAAAAATAACTGAGGAAATTCTCTTGGTAGATAGTAGGGACGAAGAGAAACGGCCAGAAGTTCAATGTCTGTGGTGCATAATTTCTCTCTTACAATAACCGTGGAGCACCAGCGTGAGTTCACATACAGACAAACGCCGCCGCCGTGTTGTTTTCCTGATAGTTTGCTGTCTCTATCAAGTCTCACGGGGGGAGCAAACCCGTCCAGATACAGAGTCCTATTACAGTCAGTGTCTTTGAGCCAAGTTTCCGTAAAGGCAAGAATAGAGGCAGTTCTGTATTCATGCATATGGTAAATGTTAGCTTGCAATTCATCTAATTTGTTGCGGAGTGAGCGCACATTAGCTAGAACAACAGAAGGAAGCGATCGTTGTTTAAAGGACTCACGCTTTAGCCTAGCTCTCACTCCGCTTTTCTTCTTACCCCTTCTGGTTACTTTCCATTTATGACGAGTCGGAACGTCGTTGTTGTGGGATAAGTTCCTCCGAAGTAATTCCTCAGGAAGTGTGTCTGTGTCGATCTTCGGTAGGTTTGCTGAGCCGAGATGTAGTAGGAAGTCTCTGGAGTAGGTTATCCGGTGATCAGCATAGCAGTGTAATCCATTAGCAAGAATATTCCGTTGTAGGAAAAAAGTGTACAGCAAAAATAAAAATAGTGTCCATAAAAAACTGCCAATGTCCATTTTGATTAGTAAAAACGTTACACACTAAAACTTGAATTTCAGTACACTAAAAACTTAACCGATTCGCAATTATGCTGTGCTCTGAGCGCAAACCGGTCAACCACACGAGCAGTGACCCGGATGACCCGACAAAACATAAACATGAACATAGACATGAAGCACACAGTGGGGAATCCGACGACGACACGACCGTAAGACTGTTGAATGCGTAATAATAATAATATGATTTCATCTACATGTTTGTACATTAGTTATTGGCTGTTTTATTTATTTATATATTCTTAACTTCATTAGGAAGTTTGAGATGTGGTGTGTTGAAGCTGCCATTGCAATTTCCTGCAAAAGATTAATAAAGTATCTATCCATCTAAGTTCTCAAAATAAGGTTTAGGGACCCATAAATGGTCCAGAACCTATAGCCAAAGGGACCACAAAATAATTTCCTGTGAGCAATAAAATCGTCCTGTAATCAAGACATCAATCATAATATATGTAGGGTTTGAAGCCAAAGTTTTCCATAAAAGACGAGTTCATTTTGCAAGTTCTATTTAAACAGATAACGATTAGCTATCATAGTTATCATTTAAATCATGCTAGTACTCAGTTGGACCCCCTTTTACCTTCAGAACAGCTTTAATTCTTCATGGCACACATTCAACAAGGTGCTGGACATGACATGACAGCATCACACAGTTGCTGCAGATTTGTTGGCTGCACTTCCGTGATGAGAGTCTCCCGTTCCACCACATCCCAAAGGTGCTCTATTGGATTGAGATCTGGAGACTGTGGAGGACATTTCAGTGCAGAGAACTCATTGTCATGTTTAAGAAGCCAGTTTGAGATGATCTGAGCTTCGTGATATTGTGTGTTCTCCTGCTGGAAGAGGCCACCAGAAGATGGGTACACTGTGGTCATAAAGGGATGAGCATGGTCAGCAATAATACTCCGGAAGGCTGCGGTGTTTAAATGATGCTCAGTTTGTACTAAGGGATCCAAAGTGTCTTCTCTTTTTCGGACCATTCTCTGTAAACCCTGGAGACAGCTGTATCCCAGCAGATCAGCAGATTCTGAAATACTCAGACCAGCACCATGCCACATTCAAAGTCACTTAAATCACTTTTCCTCCTCCTCCTGATGCTCAGTTTGAACTTCAGCAGGTCATCTTGATCGTGCCAACATAAGCTGAGCTGCCGGCATGTGCTTGGCAGATTAGATATCCGTATTAATAAGCATTGGAACAGGTGTACCTAATGATGTGGCTGATGAGTTAATTAGCCACATGTTCACCAAGAATGGAGTTCACAGATGTATTGAGCAAAGATTAATAACCCCAGAGCCTCCATACTTGCTGTCCTCTGAACCTCCTAACTAACAGTCGTCACCGGTATTCAGTGTATCTGCTTACAGTCTCAAACAGAAGAATAAAAAACGATGCACTGCCCGACTTAATTTAAGAAATTTGAGGTTTGGGGTTTTAAAGATGTGACTAACAACATTTTCCTGCTCTGTCCTGCCAGATAAAGCGAAATTCTCACTAGATTGTTTTAATGATGAAGAACTGTTTAATTCAATAATAGCCATCAAAAAAGAGGAAATGTTCATAATGAATTTTGGGATCTTTGTTTTCTAAAGTAAACCGATTATAAACGGGGAGTCCAGAGTTACCAAGAAAAAAAAAACATATTTTTTAGATGACATTTATGCGTAAAATGATAAAATTATACTCCGTTAATAATAAGTTCAGGACGATTAAATGGTGTCAAATGACACTGAAAGTATACAAAATGCATTGCGACCGTCCGCCCCACCTAAGCCCAGAACTGACTCCATTATAATATTAAATATTAAGCAGTGCATCTACGCTGTCCCGTACATGTTTTATCAGGCCGACAGAAAGACTGAAAACATTCTGATTCCACTGGCATCAAAGAGTGCAAACGAGTCTTGAGCCCTAAAAGTGTGAATACCCTAATATCGGGCCGTTCCATTAATTGAAATATTATGGTGAGCAATTTAGAAGCAACGCAAAAGTTGCATGAATCCAAGTTTTACGCACGCATTTATTTTTTAATTAATTCATTTATTTTATGGCAGCAATTATTCTAAGTCACGGTAAAAGGATAATAACGGATTAGTAATGATACGCCGGGAGCCGCCGTGCATTAGTGCACAGAGGATGAGAAATGAAAATGCCAACTGTGAGCTCCAGTCACGTGGTGCGCTTTATGATTTCTGCGCTCCGGATTTCTCTCCAGTCGCGCAGCTTGGAGAGGACACTCGCACTTTGCAGGCAGGAGCTGCTTCTTCTTCTTCACCTGCTCTCTTTTTTTCCCTTCGCCGTCACTTCAGCCAGCCGGGAGGATGAGCGGATCCGAATCTGGGCTACCTCCGCGGCGGGTCGACCTCTCCGACGCCTCAATCTGAGCGAGATTCTTTTTTTTTTTCTTGGTCTGATGTTTCCCCTCCGAGCGTCATTCGGGAGAGAATGCGTCTGCTCTTTTTTGCGACTTTATTTGGAGTCCTTCTCGATGCGGGTAGGTGCAACTTTGGGGGAGACCAGCTTGGAGACGAGCTCGTGTGAAGATAGAACTCGTTCCCACACATCGGTGTGCGGCAGAGAGGGGGGAGAACGCAGATTTTAGAGAAACAATTTAGCCTAATGATTAATCCGCAACCCATCAGTGCCATGATTAACTGTTTACAACTTTATTCTAATGCCAGAAAATAACTGTAATATTTTGGTAACGAAATTTTTGTGCCAAAAAGAAGCTTTCCGGGTCGTTCTCGTGTGAGACTTTTAGGAAAAAAACTTAACCAATATGTGGGGAAAATCCCGGGCAGTAAATTTGGTTTTGCGCGCAGAGGGAGAGGAGTCCTCTGCGCAGATTTTGGAGCAGAGTGAGAAAAATAGTAACACCGATTCACGCCTATAACGCCTCTAAAAGTGTGAGCTCCCGCTGGTGCCTGAATTTGCTTTAAATGGACATTTGCCCCCCTTCTTCTTGTCCTTTCGGAGTAGCTGGCGGCTTGTGAGAAAATAGAATACTCCTTCCAGATTGTACTGACAATATTTAGCTGCTCCAGAGTGCGTGAGGTGATTGGAGTTAATGGGATTGCGATGCAAAGATATTGCTTCTGCGCTCGGATGCAGAAGGTCCGAAGGATTTGGTTTGTTTTTCTTATCAGCTTCTGGTTTCTGTTGTGCAAGTAAGAAAAAGGGGATTTAGAGCAATTTTCTAAAACTGATAAGCAGACCCCTGGAGCTGGATGTCGCCCTCCTGCCTCCTCCACCAAAAAAAAAAAAAAGTAGAGTTTCTGGTTTTCAGGAGTCTTCTTCCACATGATGGATGGAGGTTTCAGGTATTTGTTTGGTTTAAGTTATTAGGGTGGTGTTGTGGTGGTATTTGAGGACCTTTATCAGTGGATTGAGCTGCTTGAGTTGAGATTAATGATTGTTACCGTTTAAATAATCGCAGCAGTGATACCTGTCAAGCTTACGTGGAATATTTAGGAAAGATTCTGCAGGACTGAGTTGTTAGCACACAGGGGCACAAAGTGAGCATACTGAGTGATGACGTTTGTGTTTTCCTTCAGGTTTTGGTGAAAAAATGTTGAGATTTAATCGACTTTGCCTTTAGTTATGATGCAGAGAGGTGCAAATGAAAACACTGTGGGCAAGAGCACTTCACAGCAAGCGTCCTAAGACTATAGATTGTATGATTTCCAATTTTCCCAACCTTAACAGCCACTAATTTATTATATATTTACTCACACCTACTCTGTTTTAGCCTCATGCTTCGCCTTGCGTAGATGTCTCTGCAGAGCAACAAGCACCTCAGCTTTTTAGGCAGCAGGAAAATAATAAATGTTTTGTGATTGCTGGGGTCATTTCCTCCCCAACAGTATAAAAGTTAATAAAGGCCCATGACCCCCTTTCAAAATAAAGGCTGAATGAGTGCAATTCAAATTCATATTCTTCAGTTTGTAGTATTTGTGCTTTAAAATGCAGTTTAAAACAACGACTCGCGCTCCAGGCGCACGATTTAGCAGCATGTGAGGGAATAATGTCTGCTGCATCTGCAATGACAGAGTCCCCTCCACCCGCCCCTCCATCATCTGACACTTTAAATTAGAACCAGTCTTTTAAAACCGCACAGATGGAACTGAGCGAGCTCCCTTAGGACCGCAGTATTAATAAATAATAATAATAAAAAAAATGCTAATTAAAACAGAAACAGCACAATGGTTTTTCAGAAAATGAGGACTGACGAAGTCGTTGAACAGCTGGATAGCGGAGAGCTCCTGTGGGGTCTGCAGGTACCCCTGTCGGTAGGTTAAAAGAAGCAGCAGATGAAATTTGTAAAAACCCACACAAAGTGCATGCTGTGTGTTTACAAGAGGCCGTGGCAGCAGCGTGGACACACATTTTTTTTTAGTACCTTGGGGAATGAGGATGCACATTGAGTCATCTGTGCACTGGCTGTGTACATTTAGTGGTGCAGCTTTGTGTTGTAAAAGGGTTTCATCGCCTATAAAATCCACGGGTTAAAAGGGAATCTGAAGGAACCACTCTGAGCTTCGCTGATGTGTTTTCTTTATGACTTATTCTGTGGGAATTTATAACCTCTCCGCTGACACGCGAGACATCCAATAAAGAGAGGTGAAAAGCAGCAAAGATTAGACTTGACCGAGGACTTATTTGTGTGCTTTGTGGAGTCAGGAGACCTTGTCACCGTCCTTCTGCTTGTAGGCGTAATGTCAAAACACCGGGCGGGAGATAAAAAGATAACAGTGTGCTCTCATGGAGGGCCATTAGTCATGTTTGGAGCAAATATACCATCGAACAAAGGCAAAGTCTGTAAAAGCATCCACTGCTCACGAGGAAGAACACTTTCACACACTCATGCTGCCGCTGTCATTTGCACAAGTCGCTGCTGTGGCACCACGTGTCACCATCTTTATTCCAACATTTTAAAGTGTTTATTCTATTTTTATGTTTATTGTTACTTTTATATCTATTCTCCTTTAATAAACTCTGAAAACTGCCTTATAACTATTACAAGGGCAACACAGAATTTTGTAAATGTGATGCGAGTCCTTGAAAATATACAGCCTGGATTCACAGATACTGCGAGCAAACATTAATTATCTGATCTAAGAAAAATAATCCTGTCACGGGAGGCTTTTAATTTTAGGGCAACTTTATTTTGAAAGTCTAGCAAACTTCCTCTAACACTTGCGAGTCATTAAACCTCTGAATGACACTGATATAACCAAGTATGGCTGGGAAAATATGAAGGTTTTGCTCATATGACGAATAATAATGGCTGTGCTGAGTTGCTTTAAAGCTGCTGTTTGAGTGGTCCTGATAAAAAGAGGACAGGCTGACCCCTGTACACACCCACGGGATGACAGGATGATGACTTTTAGACTGAGAGAGAAAGGGTGACATCACCACATACCAGTGGGGGCTGGTTGCTTTGATGAGTAAAAGCCGCTGGGAGGAGGGGGAGGTGTGAAAACTCCTGCTGTCTGAGTCAGTGAGAGACACAGGGAAAGGGAGGCAGACGAGGAATTGAGTCTCAAACAAAAGGTTACCAACTGAAAAGTACAAGCGGTATTGGAACGGTTCTTTCAATGTGAGGGGCCGCAGCTTCTCAAGTAAAACACTCTTTTTTTTCATGTTTGTATTATATTATTTAGATGTGGGCACAGTATAAAACGCCCCGTTTGAGAGCTGTTTTACAATTGTCCTCTATGAGAGAGATGGCTGGAGGAGGCTGTGCTTTGGCGGAATTTATGAGAGAAGTGTAAATCCTGTCACAATGAGAATGATACTAAACGAAAGAAGACAAAAGGTTTTTAAGGTATATATTATGCATGTAGAGCAAAAGGTTTGGGCATGAAACAAACAGAAAGCAAAATTTTTTCTGAATATTTTTCAGGATCAAAATTTACAGATGGTGATGTCATCACACTGTGGTGGGAAAAATCCAAAAAAAAAAAAAACCTTCATAAAAGTCAAACTGCTCATGTGAACCCCCCCCCCGAAAAACAGATTAAAGATATGAAAACACAGATTTAGTCCATAAAAGTCCAAAGCCTTGTGAGCTGTATGCAATAACGTATGTGCGAGATAAAGGGCTCCAAAGTGAGCTGGGTCTGTGCACGTTTTTGGGACGCTCTTCCTTTAAAATGAATGAGGAAAAAGATTTTGTTTGTTTTTGCAAAAATTGTAAAAAAAAAAAATAAAAAAATTGTACACTGAATTTCAACTAGATATTATTATAAGAACTTAGGTCTTAATGCTATTGCATTGGCACATGCAATAAGCACAATAGCTACTTATTTACTAACAGATAAGAGTGATGTCATCTAATCAAACTATCAACAAGAACATTTTTCATTTAAAAAAATTTCAACTACAGTATTTTGCAAAAGCTCTGGGGAGGCCAATCCATGACTGATGGTGTTCCACTGTGTTTTTCTACCCGGGTATGATTTTACTGCATTGGCAGCGTGTTTGGGATCATTGTCATGCTGAAAATGAAGCTGTTCCCAATCAGATGTTTTTCAGATGGTGTTACATACTGGATCAAAGTCTGACGGTACTTTTCTGCATTCATAATTCCATCAATTTTGACCAGATCTCCAACACCACTGGCTGAAATGCAGCTCCAAACCATGACCGTCTATGAGAAGATGACCCTACTGCTCCCTCGGTTTATGACCTCAGGAAACACTTTTTTGATGAGTTTGTGGTCTCAATCACTGGATTCAAGTAATGCAACCTGGTGCTAATTTTAATATTTTGGTTACATTTGGACTAAAATAGACAACAAAGCAGGATATGCTTTAGAGGCTACCTTGTGATTGACAAAAGGCTACTATATGAGCGTGCGGTATCCTGGGTTTAGACAGACGTATTTCCTTAATAAGGGGAATACTAATTGAGAGCTTTTTTTGGATACATTTAAAAGTCAAAATATTCAATATTCACTGGGAACTATTTAACTATTCACTAAACATCGCATGCCCCACCACCGCCATAAACCGCTTTCAAATGGCTGTACACAGATGTACAAGGGCATGCTTATATTTAAGACAAATAAATTTAAAACCACTGGTTAATAGAGGCCGTGTCCATCTTTCACATTGCCTACACGCGACAGAAATATCTTGCCACGTTTAGAATATTTTTCATTCCTTCAACTCTGTGTGACAGGAGATGCCCTTCAGATCCAGTGCTACCAGTGCGAGGAGATGAAGCACAACGACTGCTCCACGCCGGAGTACATCGTCAACTGTACCGTCAACGTGCAGGACATGTGCCAGAAGGAGGTGCTGGTCAAATCTGATGGTAAGCCTTCTCATTCTGTTGGTGTTTTAGCTCGTCAGTGGAGGCCACAAAATCACAAAGATAGGACAATTATGTATCCTTGTTGGAGGAATGGCTTTCTTGGTTTTCTTTTTCCTCCAGAATAGAGTGCGTAAAGTTTGGGAGACTAGGATTAATGCACAGTCCGAGCCAACCGAAAAGCATCCAAGTACAAAGATAGAGTTTCTGTTTTTTTATCAGTAGAAGGCGGGAAGGTGACCGTCTGGAAACCAGAGACGGAACTGAACACACATCGCTCAGAGAGAAAACGACCTCTAAGTTTTCTTCTTTGGCGTTTAGGTGAGGATGCCGTGATTCAGTAAGCTCACTTTGGTTGTAACGCGGCTTTTGTTTTCAAGTCACGTAAATGCAGCCTACATGAATAACTCATTAAATCAGCTGTGATGTTTGCAATTTTCTCCCTTAGAATTGACAGAGAACAAAATACTTGATAACGAGGATACCCAACTTCCTCCAACCCAAAATACCCATTAATCCTCGTGTGTCTTAGTGGCTGGTACAAAAGAGCACTCTCCTGTGATTTTCAGTGTAATAGACATTGTTATCTGTAATTTAGTTCCTTTGCTCTGAAGGAAAAGAGAAGCGCTGATTGATGTGTAGGTTGACTCTCACACAGGGAACATTGGGCTGCGGTACAGTGTGTAAAAATGTTCCAGTTATAAACCTACGTAAACGTCTCCATCCACCGCTTTCATTTTCAGGCTCATTTTCATATAAGGCTTCTCCGTACTGTGCCGTTGTTTTTGCTCCTCCAGAAACCCCAGCACACACTCGCTGAAGCTACTTCATTCAGCTCATTTGTTAAAGAGGAGAGGCTTTCATTCAGCTGCCACCGACACAAGATTAGATTAGTTTTGTGCCGCCTTACAGGAAATAAAATGGCTGTCTGCAAAGTGCCAAACTGACAGTTTGCTGAAGAGGTGGGAATGTGAAATCATTCTTTAAGCCTAAAACCCCAAAACTAGGGAACCAACAGGGGCCATGTGGTAGTAAATATATTTGAGTGATAATCTTTAAAACTGGATTAATAAACATGGATTTATATAACATCTGGCACAGCTTAGCCTAGGAAGTTTCATTTCTTTTATCCATCAGAATGTCACCTAATTATTTCATGCTATACACTCCCAGAGAAAGTCTGTAAAATACACTTAAAAAAAACAAAACATTTTTAGTTCTACCTTAGTTAAAGAAAAACTTCTGCTCTGTTAGGGTTGAAAACTGTGGAAGCAGAGCTTGGTCAAAATTTCCACTTATCTCAAAATTTCAACTTAATGTCTCAAAATTTCGAGTTGCTTCTAAGTAAGCTGAAATTTAAACACTGAGTTTTTTAGAGAATTTATTTGCTCCAGTTGTTAGCATCTTTGGCTAACTAGCATTGCCAAGTATTAGCATAGCATTGCTTATAATACCGAAACTCATTAACTGTCAGTTTGTTGAGTTAAATCTAATGTAATGATGCTGTCTGTTTCTAACCAACAATCAATTCTAATCTTGTTTTTGAAAGAGTTTACGCTTTAGCTTCCCCGGCTAACATTGTCCAAAATGTGTAAAACATATGGCTAGTTTATCAAAACACTTTTTCTATTATAATGCTGAATAAAAAATTTTAAAATGCACATTCAGTGTGGGTTTTTTTTTATTTTCATTTCTTCCGTGTAATTTAATTTAAGCATTTATCTGCTACAGTCATTAATTAGCTTAAGTTATTATAAAACATATTGCTGTAACATTGCTTCTAAGGCCAAAACACATCATTACCTGTCAGTTTATTGAGTTAAATGCTATTTAAAGCTCCGTGTGAGAGCTTCTCCAGGTGCTATCAAAATCTAAGCCAACCGTGCCGACTGTAACCTGCTTTTTATTGGATTTTGGGGAAGTTTACACTTTAGCATGCCCAGCTAACAGACAAAAATTAAGCGTATGTTAATCTGAAAGCCTTTTCTATTGTAATACTTAAAGTAAAAACTTCTGAAATACGTATTTGCTGCTGTTATATTTCCAGTTTGTGTGTTTATTTGCTTTAGTCACTAAATTGTTTAGCCTACTAATATTAAAATAATTAGGGCAACACAACTCCAAGGCCGAAGCACATTGTTAACTATCATTTGTTAATTGTGTTAAAGATTATATAAAGACCTGCATGGGTGTTTGTCCTTGATGCTATCAGAATTTAAACTGGCCTGCTTCTTACTGAATTTGGGGATGTTGACATTTTTGCTACTCCGCCTATCTTTACCCAGTATTGTGTGTTCGCTTTCCCCGACATGTTCGGCAGTCCTTCTAAAAGCTTAATATATGTAGTTTATTTCCATAGATTATCAGTATTATGTATGCAGCAACCTGCAGGTGCCCGCAGAAGTCACTTCAGACAGCAAATTTAGTATTTTCTTGGCTAATGAGAAACCTGCTTTTGAGCCTGTCAGTACAGAATAAAGCACATGCACTTTAATTATAATTTCCATATGTTTTTGCCCAGTGTTTTAAAGCAGTTTGCGTCAAGCTTTCTGTTTGGCAAGGTGACTATTTTTCCTATTAGTTGTGGAAGAACAGACAGCAGGTGGCTTGATTTTCAGACGTAAATGCCTTATAATTGGAGGTTTGCAGGTTCAGCGCTTGCAGCAGTAGCTTCGGGTGGCGTCCTTGAGGAGGAACTCGTGAACCTGTGTAGCAGAGCCTCAGATGGTAACTTTAGGCTTTGCTTTGACAGACAGAAAATCAGAGCGCCAGTTGTTGTTCTGCAGAAACATGCGCCCTATTGCTACATACCACCCAAACACTATCAGAGGGGGAAAATGCTCAGATGTACGTATTTCTCCTGCCTTTCCGCTTAATGGAACTTCATACTGCACAGATTGAATTTATCTGGATTTGATTTAATCCAAACTTTTTCTTGTCCACCAAGGGAATATTTCATTTGCAGACAGCGGAAACCACTGCATGAATAATACAAGAATGCTACATAAAAGATAAAAAGCCTCCTATAACATACTGTGGAAACATAACAAATAATGGCAATATATACCAGATAGAGAACCATTGCTTGGTAAAGCAATACCAAGCAATATCTAGAGTGAATAAAATACTTTTTTTCCCTGCAGATTGCAGAAACATATGGCACCTCACCACTCAACATTAGTTAATAAAAGAAGACAGGAAGTCAATACTTTCAAAGTCTAAATAGTTTAATAAAGTGCTGCAGCTCTTATAAGTTCAGTCGAAACAGCTTTATTGCAGCAGGGACAGTGAATCCACATTTCCAACATCTCAAATCTCTGTTGCTGTCTCATATTTTCTCTGCTTGAACACGCTGAAAAATTCAGAAATCCCTCGATTATTTCTTTCCCGCAGGGATACATTATCGGAAGTCGTGCGCGTCCTCCGGGGCCTGCCTCATCGCCTCCTCTGGCTACCAGCAGTTCTGCACTGGCAGGTTGAACTCAGTCTGCATCACCTGCTGCAACACCCCGCTCTGCAACGGCCCCAAGAGGAAGCGTCCCACCAGCTCAGCGGCAACGTCCACCCTGCGGACGAACCAGCCTCTTCTTCTTTTCCTGACGCCGCTGCTCCTCCTGCTGACGTAGATGATGTTGCCGCCACAACTTTGCTGTACAGTTTTTTTTTTTTCAGTCTAATCAATTTAAAAGGAATAAACGTGACTTTGTTGCGTTGGTTCATTTAGATTTCCCGTCAGAATTAAGTTAGAGTTTGTGAAAGTAATCAGAAATGACTGACTGCCAGATTTGTCCTGTTGAGATGAGAGCTTTTATTGTTTTGAAACCAGATGAGCGAGGGGTGGACGTGACAGTGGATTGAATGTTTTTGACCCAAAATCACTGAGCCCATAAACTCATCAGGAAAGTGCTGAGGTCAGGGCTGAGGGGCATTTGCCTGTAAAGGATCACCCGCCTGGTGCCCGTGAAAAAGAATGCAGTTTTAAGGCACTTCTGCTTGGCCTCACTTGTCAGACCTGGGAACTACATCGATCATTTATACCATTTTTAATTTTATAAAATTTAGCAGTAGAGACTGCCAACCGGCCTCTATACCTAGAGACCGGTTGGTAGTCTCTTGGCCTGTATGATTGAGGCCTGAGGCTAAGAGTTAAGCAGGATTAAAAGTATGGATAATTTTATGGCAAGGGTCAAAATGCCAAACTCGAACTCTCGACAGGTCAGTCGGTGGGTAACATTGTTAAATACTCTTAGGTCAAGCCTGTCACAACAGGTTAACTTTGCACAAAGCCTGAAAGAACTAGGAGGAATCTAACCAGCAGGAAATGATTTTTTAATTTTTGCACTTTTTTTTAACCGGTTAAACAAATGAGTCACTAAATACTATGTCATTTAGCCATCTTTAGGGGTGAAGATAGGTGGCTCTTGCCTCTTAGCCCGGGCCAGGACGGTTGGTTTTCCACTTTTTCCAGTGATTAGCTGAGCTAACTACCATCTGCCTGTAAACTTAATGGGCAGCTGTGAGACTGGTATCAATCTTCTCATTTGATATGCATTATAAAGCAATTTAGCATATGTCCTCAATCTATTATTCTTAAACTAAGGGAACTCTTAATGCTACTCTCTGCAATGAGAACTGCTTTTGCTACTTTGGAAAATTTGGAGGCCCTTTCACCGTTACAGTCATTTCAATGATATGTTTTTTTTTAAAAACTAAATGAATGTAAGTGGAGTGCCCGAAGCCCTGATTTCAAACAAATACAACACCTTTAGGATGAACCCAGAGCAAAGTGCGCTGCATCGCATCATCTGTGTTGTGTGAGTTTCTGCAGTCACACGGCGGGAACTACTTTTGAAGGAAAAAAAAAGAGATAACGTGAGGGTTCCCACATGCTTTTGGTTGCACAGCGTAACACTGAAGAGAAAAAGCAGCTGCATTTTGACACAAAAACAAACACACAAACAGCTTCAGACCAAGTTAAGTCCAAAGAATGAGCACATACCTTGTCCTTTCTTGCCACAGGTTTGTCCCGGGGTCTGGACCTGCGATACACGAGGGGGATTTGGACACCGCACCGGCTTTGCAACTTTATGAAAAACTGTCAATGTCATCGATAAAATGGTGTAACCGCTAAGAGTGACGGCAGGATCCTGGAGGAGAGGAAGCGTACACAGAGCTTTGTGAATCATTTATTAGTCCGGTTGGACGAGGACTGTCCAGGCTGCAGCTGAGGCATCTCTCTCACTTTTTGTATTTATTTATTTATTTTTTATTTTTTGCTTTTTGTGAAGTGGATTCGTTTCGTGGAGAAGCTGCTCTCGAGTTATTTTCTGGTTATTAGATGCTGTAAAAAAAAGTGCCGGTGGAGGTTATAACACTTTTGAGCTTTCATTTTGTGGTTTGAAAACAGCGCTGGCGGTTTTATTTCCTGTCCATGCTATAGCTGTTTACGCTCTGAACACACACTTTTGACTTTATGAAACCAAACCGTGGTTATATTTTTCATATGTTGCCATGAAACCCGCTCTGTGGCTGAGGCGAAAAGGTTGAATTTAAAGGTTTAAAGGCGCCGTCTCACCCTCTCACACTCATGCATATTTTCCACTGCGCTGGAGTATTGATTGTGATTTCTCTGCAGCTTATTTATTCATATCATAGAGCTGCTTCTGTGATATAAAGACATTATTAGCACTATTAGTAGGCATTAATATTCCACGTAATCCTCTGGAAAATTAGTTCTTGGGTTGTCTCAGATAACCTTCATATTACATAGTGCAGAATAAGGAAAAAATAAAACTATAAGCACAAACAAAATGCTCACTCGAGAGTTGCTTCAGGTCATATTTCCCTTTAAGTATTCTTCACGTCCCCAAATTATGGTTAACTCTGCATGCAGCCGTTACTTTAAAACAGATTTCATACGCGGCGCCACCGAAACCTGATTTGATGATCACATTTCAGTGTTCTAATGAGAATTTTAGGAAACACAAGCATTTATATTTGCCTCTAAATGATCTGTTTGCCTGTTTATTACTATCACGGGTATTTGTTTTGCTGCTTGCGTTGGAGATCTGTACCGTATCGTATTTATTCTGTAGTGAATGTGCTGTGGGCACCGATGCAGACATTCGCACGCTGTGTTTTAATGCCAAACGCGGCGGTATCAATGGTCCCGAGGCAGACAAGAAACTGCGGTTCAAAAACGTCGAGAGGAACGGTGTCCCTCAACTTATTTCCAGATTCAAAAGATGGGCCCTTCTGATAAACTTCTTTTTTTTTTCTTTTTATTGATCTTCTGTGAAGAGTAACACTGTATTCTGCTGATATGTGATGTAAATAAATGTTGCAGAAAAACGGAGCCATTAAGCGGCAGGACGTCATGTTTTCACTCTCTTGTTTAAACGTTATTTATTTTTATTTATATTTCAGTGTCCTTAAACTCAGTGTAACACAGGAATAAAAGCCATGTTGGTTTACAAGGAAAACATAAATACACAGATTAGCTGTTAGCCTGCGAGAATAAAAAGGCTTTTATTTTTTAACACAGTTTGTAACTGACTCCAGGTCAGCAGGCATCTTGTTCCAAAGAACAGGACCGCAGTAACTGAAAGCACACTCACTTGGATTTAATGGTGGGAGCAGTTCAAAGAGCTGCGCCTGATGACCTGAGAGGTCCGATGGGGTGATGGGCACTGAGCAATCAGAGATGTGGGTGGTGGTGGTGGTGGTGCATTGAAAGCTTTATCTACTAGAAGGATTTTAAAGGTAGTTCTGTGTTGCACAGTGAAGTGACTTCAGTGCTCGAGTAATGTGTTCAAATTCCTGCGTGCGTGTAAGGACTCTGGCTCTGAGCAATTTTCAGCAGATAATACACAGTAAAATATTATTTTTGAATTATTTTTGCGAACTTCTAACTCTTCAGCTCTACGATATGAAGATTTAAGGTGGGTAAACTATCAAGAAATTCCAGGACTTCTAATAATATACCAAGGCAATAATACTAAAACTAAACTAGAAACCAACTGAAATAAAAATTAAAAACTAATGGAAACAATAATGCATGCCTACAAAACTAACATTTGTTATTAATAGACAGGAAGTGTCCTCAGCTTCAGTGTGGTCACATTTGCTGGTCCAACAAGCATCAGGAGGCTGTGGAGCTTAACTTTATAGAGACTAGCATGTCTACGTGCCATCAAGTGTTCCGTTTGTATTGCTTAAACTTCCTAAATCTGCCCCGACAAATACCATCCACATTATAGTACATACCCACCGGCCACTTTGTTAGGTACACCTAGCTAGTAGCTGGTTAGAACCCCTTCCACCTTCAGAACCGCTTTAATTCTTCATGTCAGAGTCAACGAGGTGCTAAAAACATCCCTCAGAGATTTTTGATCGAGATTTGTCAGTTGCTCGTCTCATGTTCCCCTCGTGTGTGATACGGCACTGAGATCTGGTGACTGTGGAGGCCATCTGGGTGCAGAGAACTCATCGTCATGTTCAAGAAACCAGTTTGAGATGATGTGAGCTTTGTGACATGGTGCGTTATCCTGCTGGGAACAGCCATCAGACGATGGGTACACCGTGGCAGCAATACTCAGGTAGGCTGTGGTGTTTAAATGATGCTAAGAGGCCCAAAGTATATAATATGTGCCTTATTTAATACTCCCTATTGATCATTTACCTTGATTGTTTATTGGCACATAATATACTTACCTTTGTAAATGAATATGTTTATAAATACCACTGCTTACATCCTTCACTCTGATTACTGATTGTGTACATGCTGGTTTAGATGCAGCTGCCCCTCTTTTTCCTTATTTGGTGAGTTGGCACCTACAATCACATGACCCTCCTTGATGGGGGCGTGTTTAAATAACCTGTTACTTGCATTGTTTAAGTCTGTAACTGTAGCTTTTAAGGTTTTTGTGTTATATACTAATTTTTGGGAGCTTTGCTGGTGTGCGGACCCTTTTTTTCTTATCTAAGGAGCCCAAAGTGTGCCACACCATTATACCACTACAAGCAGCAGCCTGAACTGTCACTGCCTGCAGATTATGCAGACTGGGTGGACCGTAAAGCAGAGGAACCAAAATGCAGACAGGGAAGGCAGACTGGTTTTTACAAAATAAATAAATAAATAAGCAGTGAGGTGTTTTATTGGGGTGTTTGCTTTAAATCCAAAATAGGCAGAATATAAAGTCCAAAAAGAGAACTGAACATGAAAACACACCAACAAAGGCTAAAGGGGAAGACAGGACCACACACACGCCATCAGTGCAGATCAGCTGGGGAAAACAAGGCAAACAGACGACGAGACAGGAAGTAAAACTTAAAGCATGAGAGACGAATAAATACCAAATTAAAACAGGAAGTTTTAATTTGATGGCAGGGGAGGCAGGATAAAGTGAAGCAAATGAAATGTAAACAAAACCATAACCAGGAAAAAAGAGTCAGGAACAAACACAACAAGGAAAAACATAATTCATAATACACAAAACAGGAAGGTCCCTAAACTTAGAAACACTGGGTCAACGACGCAGGACGATAACATGGACTGTTAATACGTGCATTGGATGGATCCATGCTTTCATGTTGTTTACACCAAATTCTGAACCCACCATCCAAATGTTTCAGCAGAAATTGAGTCTCATCAAATCGGGCAACATTTGCTCCCAGAGACCTGCTGCTTTCCGGATGTTCTCTCTCTTTCTGACCAGTGTGTAAACCCAAGTGTCACGGCCTGCAGGACCCAAGCGCAAACACGGATGAGAAGGCAGGAGCTATTAGCAAACAGTTTAAATGGGAACAAAGTTGCTTTGGTTCTATACTACAAGCTTAATCCAGAAGAGCATTCCCAGAGAACGCTAGTTCACTGGCAGGTGGCAGAGGTGATAAACACAGGTGGCGTGGGTGAGCCTCTCTAGGCGGAGAAAATGAAGAGTGGGCGATCCTTGAAACGGGGGTGTGTAGTTGTTGTGGCTCTGACGATTTCCAGGAGGGCCGAGGTGAGTAGTGAGTGATTTCGAGGAAGCGGGGCGAGCGAGCTGGTCCTGATGCAGGTGAGCGAAGGCGAGGTTGAGCTTCGCAGGATAGACACTAAACAAAGGGAGACGTGAGCGAAATGCACAAAACTTTCTCGGTCATGAAATCGCTGGAGACACTCTGGCGAATACCGTAAGATTTGACTGGGCCTTAAATACAGGGCAGATCACCACAAGAATCAGGTGTCCAGGACTGCCCAGCTCTGACCTCTGACCTCAGAGAGATGGAAGAACTCCATAACACCTGCCTCCTGGAAAAGTAAGAGAGAGAGCCCAACTAAATGGATACATGTAAAGACACACACTAGCAAGTTACTCCACAATCCTTTAAGCAAAAGAGAAAATCCCTCCCCTAGACTGCACGGACAAACCCACTCTTTTCCTCTGGCCGCAGCGTGCGGTCAAACCTGCAAAGGCTCGCGTATCCAAAGTTAACAGTTTTCCTAATTAGCCTTTTAAACACGATATACTCACATTACATTAGGTAACACAACGTGCAGCTGCAGCACAGGAGCGACGGATGCTGGAAATGTGCATCTGCGTATGTATTGTGCGTATATATTCCCTTAGAAATCAACAATGAATCGCGTCCGTTAATCACAAATTCTCGTTTGTTTCCGCCGAGCTCCTGTGCACTAACTCCGAGGTTATCGCTCAATTAGAGTTAATTTATTGAAAATATCGCTTTGAACACAGATTTAATTTCTTCCTTTACAGTAATTAGAATCAAATTAAACCCCTTTTACAGCATCTCGCTGTAAACTTACAGCTGCATAGTAATTATCATCTAGGAAATTACAGGGAGCCTTTAAAGTCAAAGAAACAATGTGCTGGAATATCACACAAAGTTCTTTAAGCCTCTCCCATCCTGCTCTCAGCCCGATATTAGAATTCAATGCACTGCAACGTGAACTTTTTTGGCAAGAATCCAACTTATATTCACCTCTGCTGGTGGTCCCTGTGGGCTTAGTTAGAGCCTAAATGCTCTCACTGTGTCTTTAACCTTGATGCAGGCGGCCCAAGGACGCCGTGGATCTGGTCTTTTATTAAATTAACCACACCTCCCTGATCCGTTGTGTGCGTCGGCCCTCCTCTAGTGTTTTTTTAATGAATCTGCGCGTATGTTTTTGCAGCATTTTTTAATTTCAGACAGAAATCGAGTGGGAAGCATCGCCCGAGTCGTCCTGTGTGAGTTTGCATTTGCCAGAAAGACTGTCAGCGGTGTGAAGCCGATAAAAGCTTTATATGAAACGGAGGATTTTATCAGAACGAGGAGCAAAAACTGTGTTGCGCCTCTCTCAGAGTGGCTGTTTGTCTGGTGGCCGGGGCTTCTGGGAAAAACAGTTTTCTCCTCTGTGCATCATTGTGTTAATTTAATATCCACTCACAGCTTTTTTGCTTAGTTTAGATACACAGGAGGCCCGCTGCCTACCAGAAATCAATCTCAGTGTCAATGCATAAAGAGGCTGCAAGAGGAGCTATGATGGAGGCTGCACACAAGTGTTTTTTACCTTCCTAGTATCCCAGCATCCTTTCTATTCATATGATGTTTGAGTTATTTAAGCTGATCAAGCTTTTTGCCCTTCACTGTTTCCATCTGGTCACATTGAACGTGTCACGATCACTGCTACACCTGAGATCGTAGAATACAGCTGCTGTGGTGGCCCTACAGCAAAACTGTTTATGATGCAGATGTGTCAAACCTCATGTTTAATTGGTATTGCTTTAAAGAGCTGAGATGAAATCGAGCGATGAAAACAATGAAAAGCTTCTACGTTGTGACAGGAGGGTTCTTTCTGTCTCAAAATGACTTGACATCATTCATAAGAGACGCTCGTGTTGCTTTGTTGTGATGTTAAGGGTGAAAACAGTGGGAGTTTGTTATTGTCACTGAAAAAGATAACTGGGTATGCTGGGGAGGCTTTCCACAGGGTTTAGGAGTGTTTATGGGAGTTTCTGACCATTCTTCCAGAAGCGCATTTGTGAGGTCAGACACTGATGTTGGATGAGAAGGCCTGACTCACAGTTTCCACTCTAATTCATCCCAAAGGTTAAATAATTCGCTGAGCTCCTGAGAGCGACCCATTCTTTCACAAATGTTTGTAGAAGCAGTCTGCATGCTTGGTTTTAGACACCTGTGACTGGAACACCTGAGTTCAATGATTGGCTGGATGAGTGCTCGTGCCGGTGAAGGCTGAAGTCACATCATAGCAAAGATGTGACTTGGATGCTGAACTCTACCTGCTGAGCTACTTCTGCAGGTGTTTTTTTTTTTCTCGAACAGCTTTGAAGACACTTGGCAGTCCAGTTGTGGCCGTGACGATAAGCGTCACCAGTAACGGATGATTGACTTGTAAGAGCCACAACAGTGTTTCCAAGTAACCGTTTTCAATGATGTGCCTGACAATGCCGCGGTGCATTGTTCGAGACACAATAGAGCAGCTCCCACTGGATGAATCCTGCAGACGACGGAGAAATGTGCAATAATTTGGCAAAGCGGTGAAAAGAAAACCCTCAGCTTGCGGGACAAATCATGAACACGGCGACATTAGGGCTGTTAAATAATGATGTGAGGAGAAGTTAAACCTCAGTTCGGTGTGTCGCCGCCGCAGTTTAAACTTTGTGCCTGTCATCAGCGAGAGTGTCCTGCAGTGTGAGGGCGCGCCTCTATGACTGAACATCATTAAGCCTGAATACAGAGGAGGAGGAGGAGGAGGAGGAGGAGGAGGAGGGAGTCAGGGCTGACGATCACAGAGGGGAAGTGCCGACTGCAGATCTCCCGGGGATAAGAAGCAGCAAAAACAGGAGATTATTAAAAATAATAAGGCCCTCCTCTGCCTTGCTCTAATGACGCAGTCATATTACAGCTCTGGCAGTGGAAATACTTGAGCTGACGAGGGACCTCAACTCATCTACTTTTGTTTACTGTTGTTTGGAAATGAGGAGGAAATGATCTGTTGGGGTGTGGGAGGGAACTGTTTGAGGTACAGATTGCAGGACTAAGAGAGGACGGCAGGATCAGGAAAGCTCCAGAGGGTTAATTAGCCTCAGATACTGTACATATAGTCAGGCTGAATCAGAGCAGTCCTCCGTCAGCGTGTCCAGCCTTATCTAATTCCATTAGTTAAAACTAGCCAATCAAAGCCCAGCTGTGAACCTTAAATTAAGATGAGACTCTATTAACAGATTAGACTGTCTGCAACATCAGGCCTGGAAGGTGGTTAGCTCCAATAATTACCCTCAATCTGATGACTTGGCAGTCAACCTGACACAAAGTGCTTCCCTCCAATCCACTTTAGAGCACAAACACAAATCTCCATTCCGCTAAGTGGGGCCAATAAACACAATTTAGCGCAAAGGGGAGATTAATCCGCGGCTGCGAGGACGTTAACAAGCACGAGCACCGGTGTTAAATGCACTCCGCGCCTCAGCGGAGGCCGGCGGCAGCCTCGGAGAGGGGCGAGTAAAAATTTGAGGCTGTTTTGTCGACGCAGTGGCCGCTCTTTGTGTTATTACAGTGAGCAAAGCCGCTCTCAGGGTGGCACGTGGCTCAGTGATGGCTTGAAAACGTGAACGCTGGTGCCCTCTAGTATTCAGAAGAGTGACACGCAGGAATGTGAAGCATGAATTATGTTGTGACAGTGAAAGAGGTGTTTTTGGAGGAATGAAGACAGAAGACCTGAACAGCGGGGTCAGAGTTCAGCCTTAAATACCGTTAAAAATGCCACAAAAGTCGAAAAAAGACTGATAATTGTTAATGAATCTGAAAATGTATGTAATTACTTTTTGTTATGATACCTGCTGATAGAGCCCAGGGCTGGAGTTCCCTCACAAAAAATTTGGGAATCACCTTGTTGGTGCAAAAATATCATTTTATGTCTGCCAAACTTTCTTTGGCATTTTTATAAGCTCAACTAAAGAAATGGGAGCAAATACTGTGTTTACTCTTGGATCTGTGTGATGTCACAGAGAGAGTGAATATCCCCAATATGAGACATCTCAGGCACCTGCTGTTCATGCCTTTGGTTTGTAGAAAAGGCTCCTTCTTTTGGAAACGGGAAACAGGGCAGACTGGAATCATCAGTACAGTAACTGCACTTTTGCTGTGAACAGTCGGCACTGATTTTTATGGAAGCTTGTTCCCGCCACTGAAAAAAAAAAACATTTGTTGCCGTCCATAAGTCAGATTTCAAGTTGTTAACTCAGAAATGTGACTTTCAACAAGTTATTTTCCCAATTTTGAGCTATTTTCTCAGAAGTTTGACTTACTAAGTCAAAATTTTGAGATAACAACCAAATTTTGATTTCTGGAAAAGAAAAAAAAAGTGTTTTTTTTTTTTGTGGAAACAAACTTCCATAAATTTGGGAGTGACACTGAGTGTGTGTGTGTGTGTGTGTTTCACCATTGCCGTGAGCTGTGCTTGGGTTGGGTTGATTGAATGTGGGTGTATTTATACTTGTACTCCACAGTGCAAACACTGCTGTCACAGTTTCCTGCCCCTCTGCAGGACCGGGTCCACTACGAGCTGCAGCCTGTCTTGATCGACATGGCTGAGACTGTCGGTCAGCCATAGCGTGCTACATGTGCATCGCAGGAAATGTTACTGAAATAGAAAAAAAAGACTGGGACTACATATTTGGGGGATTTTGCACGTTATTTTCAGTTGCGGGATTTTCTTCTTTGTGGGTATTTTATCTATACTAGCACAGCTAGCTTTATAAACTTACTATTTGCCCCACTGGATCAATTCTATTGTTTGATGGTGATGCAGAAATGTTGTTGCTCCTCAGCAAAAGAAAACACACCTCTGGTGTTTTATGGCAGCCCTTCTTCAATAACAGCTTCTTCTTTGCTGCCGCTGACAGAGATGAAACGAATTGCTTCAGCCACTCTTCATGATAGAGATTTTTCATTAAGCACCTGGACTCCACAGGAAGGAGAAGAGGACGGTTTCTATCAGAGGCTGCAGAGCCAAGGGCATTTATAGGAGACCATGTGGTGGAGAGACTCTTGTGTGAGTGATGAGTCTGCCCGAGGACAAAGGGCCAATGTTCTCAGGCCCTGGGATCGGCTTTAATGTGGCAAAGTGCTCCGGAGACAGAACCAAGGTCTGAAGCTCATTCCTGCTCATATATCGTCTTTATCAGTGGGCCTCCCGTGCAGCGAGGGCTGGGGTCTGTTTGTCTGGCTTTTGATGGCACCTAAATCATTAATGTTATCTGGTGGAGTCAACAGAGTGAGATGAGGTCATTTGCTATTTTTGATCTGGGAAAACTTGCAAAGACAGAGAATATAACTGAAGACTGGAGACAACTGAGAACTTCTGAAGTCTACATTTAAATCTAGTACCACATGAAACCGAAGGTTTACTACAGAGCACGTCTGCTGCTGTAGTTGGAAAATGGTCACCTTGGCAACCCTTTATTGCATAGTTTCTCTTACAGCTGTTTATAATACATGTTTACATACCACATCATACAGCAACATAAGCCCAGGCTTTGTACATCTTATGGATTTTTAGCATTTTAACTCTTCAGTACTGCGTAATTTTTCTGCATTTTAAGCCTATTTTCCATCCATCCATCCATCCATCCTTCTTCTTCTGCTTATCCAATTCAGAGTTGCGTGTGGGGGTGGGCTAGAGCCTGCCTCAGCTGTTATCTATTTATTTATTTTCTTTCTTTATTTGCACAGACTCAAGTGTTGCACATAAATAATAATAATAACTTTAAAAAATTATAAAAACTGAATAAAAGAAAGAAAGAATGAATTAATGACAGATGGGTCATGGAGGCAGCAGTCTAAGCAGAGAAGCCCACACCTTCCTCTCCCGGGCCAGCTTTTCAGGGTTGACTCGAAGCATTTCCAAGACAGCCGAGAGATGTAATCTCTCCACTCCAGCATGTCCTGGGTCTGCCCCGCTGGGGGCCTCCTCCTGCTGAGAAACACCTCACCCGGGGGGCATCCTAAGTGTGGAGGAGTAGCAGCTCTACTCTGATTCTCCGATGTCGTCATCCTATCTGTAAAGGACAGCCCAGCCATATCTCTTCAGCACAATAACAGCCTTAAGAGCATACCATTTTGTGTTTGATACACAAAATAATAATAATGATGATGATGATGATGATAACAATAGAGTTTAAAAATATGTATATTTTGTAAAGCTTAAAAAAAAAAAATCATTATTTTTGTGTTGCAATAGCAGTCTCCGTCCACTTGGGGCCACAGTCGCCTCCTGGAACCTGCTGACTCCGCACTAGAAGAATTCCACCGCACCCGGAAGCGCTCTGGCTGCTATTCATTCAGGCTGCAGCGATTTCAGGCAGTCTTCGCTGATCTCTCCGTCTCTGTCGGGCGCCTGATAACTTCTCCGTAGATAGATAGAAGGAGAGCGAGCATGGCTGGTCGGCTACCGGCTTGTGTTGTTGACTGCGGTACGGGGTGAGTAGAAAAAAATAAAATAAAAGAACAGGCTAGTTAGCGTTAGCCTGTTATTCATTGACCACATAAGCGGCTGTCAAACTTCCAGCTAACGCCCTGCTCAGCCTGAAAGCTGCGGGTGTTTACTCCGCTGCTCCTCCGCGCCTCATTATTATTCCCAGGACGTCGTTAAAGTCCGCGTTAATGCTGCAAATCCAGCCAAAGTTTTCAGCTGCTCTGTTTTGAAGGCTTTTTTATTTTCGCTGCTGGTTTATCGTAGCTGCTGCTGCTAGCCGCTGAAGCTAATGTTACTTCCTGGAGAAAGCAGCCCTCATATCATCCAGTTTAGTCACTGAGCCCCTCTGTCCGCTGCAGCCGGGACAAAGCGCCTTATATCCCCGTTTTTCTTCCCTTTTTAGGTACACGAAGCTCGGATATGCAGGAAACACAGAACCACAGTTCATCATACCTTCATGTAAGTAAACAGAAAAAGCCCCAAATACCAATAAAGCTTCATTATGTCAACTAGAACTGGTTTTACCACAAAGCAAAGATAAACAGATGAATGTATTTACATGTTATGTTGCTGTTAAATAGATTATTTATTAGAAAACCTGTAAAGTTACATAAAAATCAGCAGTTTAATGTGGATTTAGTGCAGGATGACTGGTTCAGGCCGACTTCCTTTCGCCTCAGACAGATAACAGAGCAGTAAAACAAGTTTACGTGAGGTCTGCTTTGTGTTTTGATCGCTGCATGAACAGCAGGTTTTTCCTGGCTCAATCTTCCTTTAGTGGGTTGACTATACTTATAAAGAAGTGGGTTAAAGGTACTTTAATTTAAACAGACCTGATATATTCATGATATTTCTGGCCTTTGATTGACTTAAAAGAAATTATCCATTAAAAAATGCTTTGCAAGATTGTAGTGGAACCTGCTGTGATGTATCGTTTGGAGACAGAGGCACTGACAAAAAGTCAGGAGGCCGAGCTGGAAGTGGCAGAGCTGAACATGTTGAGGTTTTCATTGGGAGTGACCAGGATGGACAGTGAGTACATCAGAGGGACAGCTCAGGTCGAGGTGGTTTGGAGATAAAGCAAGAGAGGCGTGACCACAGAGAAGATTCATGGATATAGTGAAGGAGGACATGCAGAGGGTTGGTGTGTCAGAGGGTGAGATGGAGGAAGATGATCCACTGTGGCGACCCACTAAAGGAAGCAGCCAACAGAAGAAGTAGTAGTAGTCCACCTGGATTGAAATGTGCTGAATAAATAAAGTTTTTGTATGCTTTATGAGGTGTTTCTGAGGACCACATTAGGTTCATTGTTTTAAACCGTGTGTGTATGTGGTTCATCTGCAGGTATTGCGATCAAAGAATCGGCCAAGGTCGGAGACCAGGCCCAGCGTAGGATGATGAAAGGTGTCGATGATTTGGACTTTTTCATCGGGGATGAAGCCATTGAAAAACCATCGTATGCAACGAAGGTAGACGGACGCTAACGGGGAGCTGAGCCAGATTTCTGTTTGAGGAGGGGATCGACATTAACACAGTTTTCTCTCTGTGTCCGCAGTGGCCCATCCGTCACGGGATTGTGGAAGACTGGGACCTGATGGAGAGGTTTATGGAGCAGGTCATCTTCAAGTATCTGCGGGCAGAACCTGAAGACCATTACTTCCTTTTAGTAAGTCCATTAATGGGAGTTACAGCTGAGCAGCAGGCAGGGTTCCTTCTTTGCTTTCCTTGAGAAAGAAAATGGGAACTTAGGCCTGTTGTCGACACCTAACGCAAACATTTGGCAACTGTGGCTTGGAGTGCAAAACATAGATGTGCTCAAAAGAGACCAAAAAGGCTGAAACTGTGTCAAAAACTGTAAAAACAGTTTTTCCATTAAACTGACAGTTTAGTCACTACTTAGACTACAAGTACACCTGATTATAATGAAGTAAAATCCCTCCAGGTGTCCTTCTACCTGTTATATTCTAGGATGATTCAACGCAATATAATTTTGACTGGATTATTGCTGAAACGGTGCTAAATTTAAGTCTCGTATTACACTGTTGGTTGTCGAGTATTTGCTTGTTTCGCCCCGTTTGTGCCAGCTGCTGCATTAACATACTGCCTGATATTCCTCCCAAACAAACGCCTCATAAAAACCCACATTTCTGTTACAGACTTGGGCGAGCTGCTCAGGTCGGCCCAATTAGTATATTTGCTGACTCATTTCAACATTTTTTTTTTAATTTTTATTTTTTTATCCTTCTGATAGAACAACAGACTGATTTACTTGTGGGTAATCCCTTCACTGTTCACCTAGCTCCGCCCCTTTTCTGTCTGCTGTTTCGCCTACTGGCTGGATTGATTTTCTTCTACAGGATCTTCTCCTGTAGTTGGATAAAGTGCAGCTTTTATCTCTCTCTGGAGATCTGCTGTTAGCTGGCTGCTCAAAGCAGAACCTGCAGCAGGTTCTGATTAGTCAATCTTGAATAACCAGGGCCCATCTTATCTTAAAAGACCTCATAGTATCCTACAGTACTGTATCACCCCAAATGAGCACTTCACTCTCAGACTGCTGGTTTACTTGTGGTTCCTAGGATACTTAAGAGTAGAATGGGACGCAGAGCCTTCAGCTTTCAGGCCCCTCTTCTGTTGAACCAGCTCCCAGTTTGGATTCAGGAGGCAGACACCCTCTCTATTTTTAAGATTAGGCTTAAAACTTTCTTTTTTGATGAAGCTTATAGTTAGGACTGGATCAGGTGACCCTCAACCCTCAGTTAGTTATGCTGCAATAGGCCTAGGCTGCTGGGGGGGGGGGGTTCCATGATGCACTGTTTCTTTTTCATTCCCCTCTCTTCATTCTGTTTATACACCACTCTGCGTTTAATCAGTTATTAGTTATTATTAATCTCTGGCAATAATAGCAGCGACTGCACTGAGTGGCTCATGAATATCAATTTCCAGCTGATCAGTCACGTGAAAAGAGATAAAATAGCGACTGTGGGATTAATCACTGCTTTGATAAGGTGCATCTGCACAAACTCCAAATCATATTAAAGCACACGTAAACCGTCAGACTGAAGACGATCACCTGTTTGTCCTCTCTCTGTAGACAGAGCCTCCCCTCAACACACCAGAAAACAGAGAGTACACGGCAGAGATCATGTTCGAGTCCTTCAACGTCCCGGGTCTCTACATTGCTGTTCAGGTAGGTTTACAGACTGTTTCCAGCACCTAAATCAGGGATGGACAACTCCAGGCCTCGAGGGCCGGTGTCCTGCAGGTTTTAGATGTGTTCCTGATCCAACACA
>JAVDPK010001772.1:282444-316444 GCA_034780415.1 Cichlasoma orientale | reverse complement strand
CCCCCCCCCACCCGTGCTGAAAATGAGCCCTGCATAAGCCTACACTGATATTCTAATAATTCAAGGAGCCTCTGTATGTGCATGTGTTCTTGGCTTATGTCAGCGACCCTTCATCTGATCCACTTGTTATTTGCCGGGCGTTCTGCTGGGGCCCCAGAATACGCGCAGCGAAGTAATTTGGATGAGCCGTCCTCACGAGGACAAAGTTGTCGCTGTCACCAGCTACCAGTGGCCCGTCGGGCATTCGGGGAACATCTGTAAATAGCAGGCACTGCGCCGCTTCCATTATGATGAATGGATTACATCTCTGATCAGGTTCTTCTTGGATTCGATTAAAATAAATGGGCTTCTTTTCCCAAGAATAACTTTTTCTAAGTGGCCCCAAAGTTTGGAGAAGCAGCCTTTCTTCACAGCAGCTTTATGATCATCAAATGGGTGCAAACATTTAAAAAAAAAAAAAGCAACCCTAACGCCAAACATACTGACCATTCCTTATTTTCTTTTTTTCTCCCTTTTTTTAATTAAACCTCAGTACCTGGAAGAAATATTTATTTGAATTTTTGTGCTCATATGCATTTCTTCCAGGCTCCTACTGCAGCATTGTGACAAATCATCACTGCTCCCCTCCCCTCCCTCCCCGTTAGTATTAATCATCTCTTGAACAGCCTGTTATGGAAGAAAGAGAGAGAAAAAAAAAAGTTGTATTAATATATGAACATGCAGTTTGAATGACTGTTGTTGGACTGTCACTGTTGCCTAGATCTCAGTTATACTGGATAGCCTTGTACTGTACCAAATCTGGACTTCAATGCTGGCATTCCAATAAACGCCAAGGAGATGTTTCTTCACGTGTTGTTTTCTCTGTTTCGGGCTTTATTTTTTTTGTTTGCTTTGATTCTATTTTTAGATGTCCCGTCCTGTTTGTGTGTGTTTGAGCTCCGGCATCTGTAACTGTACCCCTTCCAGCATATGGTGCACATTTATTTTAATTCAGGCCCGTCTTGTGCCTGATTGGTCAGCAGTCAAAGGGAAGTCCTGTCCAGAGTTGCATGCATAATGACATGTGCAGCCTCTATCAGGCTTTTTAAATATGACATTTTAAGAGTGGAAGTCAAAGGAAACTGGACAGGCTGAAACATGTCTCCGAGCAAGAGAGTGAAGGTGCTCCTCTTCTTTGCTTTGTTCTTCGGAGCAACGGGCTTTCTCTTCTTGATTCTCTCCTGCGGGACTGAGTACTGGCTGCTGGCCGCAGAGTCCTGCAGCAACCCTGGAGAAACCCGTGGAGACCGCAACCTGAGAGAGATGAAGGTATTTGAGCCGTGCGCTGCAGGAGAGATGAGCCGAGTTTATGTGACGCCTTTTAACAAATCTGCAGTGAAAAAGAATGAAGCAGGAAAATGAAAAGTTAAAAAAATGAACAAAATCTTGAGGGGGGGGGAAAAAAGTTTTGCTGTTGGTCCAATAATTATGGAGGGCATACAACTGGTTAAACTCCGGTTTAAACTCAACAAGTGTGGTTTAAAATCTGATTAACATTTTTATTGCAGCATGAGTGAAGTGGCTCAGTGTGGGCCACCTGCAGCATGTTTGGCACCGCTCCAAACATGCTGCAAATAAAACAAATCAAGTGTGCCGCTATAAGCCATCACCGCTACACTGTAAAAAATACAGATAAAGAGAGCAGTCCTGCAGCTGGTGCACCCTCTGGCCAGGTTTTGACGGTCTTTGTCGCGGGTTTGGTTTTCCTCCTGAGGGTGGCGCATGCAGGGATGAGGAGCAGGGCGAGGTGGTGAGAAGTGTCCAGGAGGGGGAATGGGATAGTCCTGTGTGCCTGCTTATAGTACATGCTGTACACATCCAGGCAGCACGGCCTTATCCTTAACCGGTTAGGCTCAGGGACTGAAAACGATCCGGTTAGGAAGAGACTGGGGTAAAATAAACACCTTCACACCAGCCATGCTTCACAGTGGGGAAAATAAAAAGCAAAGAAACCCCACATAAGATCTCTGCATCAGCTAGCAGTTATCAGTGACTTTCGAGTCATAGGCCTGCAAAATGAAAAATGAAATATAATGTGTCAGGGTGATGGTACCCCTACAGTACCCAACCAAGAGGGAAAAGCAAACAGTCTCAGCCACATAACGACAGCGAGAGCTCACAAAGTTTACTGTGCAGTTTGCACTCTCCCCCGGTTGGCTCCTGCCCCACTCCCTTCAGACCACACATGCAGGATGTGTAGTTATTTGTGCGTAGCTCTGCCTGCATCCCTAAGATCTGCCGGTTCTGTGGCAGTCAGGGTGGTTTGGATGCAGCAGATCAGATTTTTATTCTGCTGTCCTTCATTTTATTTTATTTTTTATCATTTTTGCATTGCTTGAAATTTCAATATTCTTTCTTATAATTTTGTGCTGCTATAATTTGATTATTGTGCACTGTGTATTAATACCAACCCCATAAGGACCTTTATAAGCACAGTCCTCTTTCAGTGTAAGCTAGGGGAGCCTCAGTGGAGGGTGTCCGGGTGTAAACTGCCTCAAATGTGTCTGTTTACAGGCAGCTGATGGACCCTCAGTCTTTTTCTGTAGCGGGCTCCGGTTACCCCGACACCCTAAACGTGCCTCTTATATGCTGAAACCCACAACTTAAGCATCTTCCTGCCAAAGAGTAGCCACTCCACTTTGGTGTCGTTCGTCATCCACACATTCTTGTAATGAATCCGAGGACCTGAATGACTCTGGAATGAATTTCGAGCATGGGTCAGAAACAGGATTTATTCCAAGAGCTCCAATCAGATGTTGGTTTCTCACCCAACAGACTTCGGCTGGTGTGACCATTTTCCATGAGGGTCTGTTCTGGCGGTGCTCCTACGTCACCTTTTCTCATGATTACTCAATATGGGACCTTTGGATCTGTGAGAACCTTCATTACGTGTTTGTTAAAGGCAAATATAACACAGTAAACTCTTTATCATGACAGCTGCTTCCCCTCCTTTCCCTCAGCAAATCAGCCTCTACCAAAAGTGTGCCAGGCCGCTTTCCTCTTCCCATTTCCCAGTAACAAGCCGGTGGAGCAGTGGGAGGAGCTGCGCAGTTTCCCCATAGAGCCTTATGAACGCAGTTCAACCACTGGTTGGTATTATTTTGTTATACAAACTGCACATTATTCCCTGAAACTAAGCTGATTGGCTGCCTTGTCTTCCTCCTCAGTTTTCAGGATTTGCTGGACCATCTTCTTCGTTATGGGTTTGGCGGCCATCGTCATCGGTGGATTTGTTGTCATCTGTGCCGGCCCGCTGACCAACCACAAACTCTATAAAGTGGGCGGGGCTCTACAGGTGCTCGGCGGTAAGGATGGCGCCTTCAGAAGGAGATCAGAATAAGTAACCATTTCAATATATGGAGTGAGATTTCTGCCAAAACAGAAGAGACTTGTGTAATTCTGTATCTGATATAAAAAGGTGGCCCTGTCCCAGTTTACCCTTTTTGGCAAACATCTGACAAACATGTAAAATGTTTTTGATGCACGCACAGCAGAAAAACACAAGAAAAAAACAGCCTTATTTCACAATGACTGCATCGTTTGTACTTGTAAAGCTACACAATTTATTCTTTTACCGTGAGCAGTCAAAACAGGCAGTAAAACGTGACCTGCTGTGCTCCAGAGGTTTGCAGGTGTCCCGCAGAGCGAGGACAAAAGCGTAGCGCACGACACGTTGACAAAACAAGACAAACAGCGTGACTTACTGAAGAAAACAACGCAGTATTGCACAGAAGCACGTCAGCTGAGAAAGACTGCAAAAAAAAAAAAGATTTGTAAAGGGAAGTAGTGGAAGTGTTTAACCTGCGGATGTTGTGTGGCGTGATCGCTCCCACTAAATTCTTTGGTTCTCCGGTAGAACCTGGTCGGCATTTCTTTCCTTCTTCATAGAAACATCAGAAGGTGAAAGTATAAAACGAGCGACGCTCTCATTGACCCGGACTGTTTCCTGTGTGTCTGTTAGGCGTGTGCCTGCTCACCACGGTGATGATGTATCTGATGTGGATCCAGGTCCTGGACACTCTGGATCAGTTTACCCAACATCAGAAAGCCTCCCGCTGCCCGTCCTTCCATCTCAGCATCCAGCACGGCCCCTCGTTCTTCCTGGCTCCAGTGGCCGTCTTCTTCTGCCTGCTGGCCGGCCTCCTCTTCATGCTGGTTGGCCAAAGCATCGAGAGCACAGAGGTGGACAGCATGGACAAAATCTCAGACACTTCGACAGCCGAGCTGTGACAACAGACGATCCCATTTTATAAAGTTCACCACGCCGAGGGTCCAGAGTGGGACTCCGGTGTGTTTCGTGTACAAAAGAGCTGCGGGTCTGGAGCTAATGTCTTTGATAGAGAATAACAAATGTTTGCAGCTTAAAATCAGTCACAGGAGGTTCCTAAAGAAGCAGGTTTTGGCTTGTATCATTGATTGAATGCCATTTTGTGAAGTCTTGGTCATGTTTTTAGCCTTTTTACAGCATCGTTGCATCTCATTGTGAGTTAAAGAAAGAAGTGTTGTTGCCCCAGGCCAACAACACTGGCCAAAAACTGTGACACAGTCATCTGCAGACTGCCAGAATGAGGTGGTGTTGCTGTGAATTTTATATGCAGTCTATAGTCAACTCAGACCATAGACTGTATATAAAAGATGGAAGTAGCCACAGCTGCCACCCAACAGTTTTTGGACTTAATGTTTTGAAACCTCAGAGTTTTTCTGGAGCCAGAAGTGACCATATCTGGACAGGAGGCGGAGGGAGTGCTAAGTGATCATCTGGCATTAGCAAGATCGTTTAGCAAACAACATCCATAAACTGTACATATCTGCTAATTAGCATCCAGTTCAGTGACTGAAGCCCTGCAGAAAGCCAGTGGCTGCAGCTCATCAATGAAAACGCAGCTTCGCCCCTAACTTCAATCTCAAAAAGTGCAAACAGGCGAGTTATAAAATAATTCTTTCTACACTCGTTACAAGGAAACTCAAATGTTTCAGGTGTTTTTCCAGCAGGACTTTGCTCCCGCCCACAGTGCCGAAACTCCTACCAGATGGTTTGGCGACCATGTTGCTACTGTGCTTGATTGGCCAACCGGCTCACCTGACCTGAACGCCAAAGTGAGAATCCATGTGTTACTGTCAAGAGGACGATGACGCCCCAAAATGCAGACGATCAGAAGGCCGTAACCTGCGCTTCAATAATTTAAACATTACAAGGAAGTCTGGCTGCTTGGAAGCAGAATATACAGAAATGAGGGGCGGCTCAAGACTTTTGCACAGATTTGGAAATTTCTACACTGTAAATCATATTCTGATTGATCTTGGGGGGAAAATTCAGATAATGTGAGATTCTGGATTTCTGATTTTTATGAGCTATAAGCTGTAACAATTAAAATGAAAACAATTAAAGGCTTTAAATATTTCACCTTATATGTAATAAATATAGAATATATATGACTTTTTTTTAATCATTATGAAAATAATGATTTTTTCCCCCCATATTGGAGCTGCCCTAGCACTTAATTATTATTTCTATCAGGAGTAAATACAAAAGATGTGGATGGATGACATCAGGATTTGTATCATTTAAATGTAAAATCAGAGGCGGGCAAATGATTGACACGAAATCACTCAAACCATGCAGCGGCGGCGAAAGGATCACAACACAAAGACGCTTCCATCAGTGAGGATAAAGTTGGTCATTACAAATGATTTTTCTAATCTATTTAACAGATCCCATTGTGATTAATACCCCTCCACTCCCAGTCTGCCTTTATGATAATTGATAAATCAAGTTTGACAGAAGTTGAAGAGAAGAAGGTCGTGTCGCCGCTGCAGTGTGTGTGTGTGTGTGTGTGTGTGTAAGCAGTGAGTAGATTGAGTGTGACTGTGGCTGCCTGTCATCAGGACATCAGGCTGAAGATCTGAAATACTGGGTCAGAGGGATGAGATTATAATAAATTAGACTGTCATAATCCATTTTCTGATAGGAGGCCTGCTTTGGCCTGCGTGTAAAAACACCCAGCGGCCACTAGAGGGCAGAGTCAGCTCAGGATAGTGTTCTCACCTCATTAAAATCACTTTTATCCCCCGGTAGCCTCCTTACAATGATGTCCGACAGCATCGCAGCGAAATGCGGCGCTCACGTCAGATCAGGTCTGCAAAGGGAGGGAAGAACGAGCGAAATTTGTAAGTGATAATTAATTCAACTGCTTTAATTTTCCTCACAAACAAAAGAATTATTTTTTCCCCCTCCTTTGAATTTCAGTAGAACTAACATTATATCACAAGAGGAAGAGGAGGAAGAGGAGGAGGGGGTGGAGGATGGAGGCCCTCAGTCACACCTTTATAATTGGAAAAGGCAAACAGAAGTGAGACCTCGAGATGATACAGTGACGAAAACGAGTCTTTCATTATTCGTTCTCGTCTCACGCTCCTGCTCTTATCCGTTCCTTCTCCTCTTAATCTCCGCTGCGAACTAGGTGAGCATAATTACACCTGAGCATGTCACGTTCACTCCCCCCACCCCACCCCCCCAGCCGTCACCAAACGTCTCTGTCACCTCCTCTTCCTCGCCGCCAGCAGGCAGTTGGGTTGAACTTTACTTTCTGATAAACGTGACGAGATCCAGTCGTATCGCTCGGTTTCAATCTTGGAGATTGTGGCAGATCCATTACTAGATCCAGGAGCGGATGTGGAAGTTGTGGAAGCTCCAGGAACGCGTGTGCACTCTCCACCACCGACACCGGGCCTTTGCAGTAGATAGAGCTGTCTGCAGCAGCAAAGGAGGTTTGATCCCTGGCTGCTCCATTCTGCATGCCAAAGCATCCTTTGGGGGGACACTGAAGTCCCAAGTTGCTCTCTGATGCAAGCGCCGGAGTATGAATATGTGTGAACGTTTCATAGAAAGCACTTAGCCGTAGAAAGAGTGTGTGAATGGGTGAAGCGGGCATGTTGTAGTAAAGTGCTTTGAGTGCTCAAAGTAGAGTAGTCATAAAGGGATGGTCAGCTACAGTCCTCAGGGGCCTATGCCAGCCGCCATAGGGCGAGAGGCAGGGTACACCCTGGACAGGTCAGGGTCACGGGGCTAACACAAAGAGACAGACAGCCATTCACACCTATGGGCACCAATTAACCTAACCCCATTAACTGCATGTCTGGACTGTGAGAGGACACCAGAGAGAACCCACAAAAACACAGGGGGAACATGCAAACTGCACGCAGAAAGGTCCCGGCCAGATGGTGGATTCAAACCCAGGACCTTCTTGCTGTGAGGCAACAGTGCTAACCGCTGTGACTTTGGGAAACATAAAGAAGAACAAAGCAACACCTTGATGCTCTTACTTCTTCTCAGTTTCTTGCAGTGATGACCAAATTAAGTTTTTTTTTTTTTTTTTTTTTTTGCTGAGACAGCAAAGCCTCAGTCTTGCTATGATATCATATATAAAGTGTAAGAGGCTTAATGATGAGCCCTTAGATTTGCCACCCAGCTCTGCTCATCCACTCTAAATTCACCTTATATCAGTGTTTTGATTTTACGGCCTGCAAATAAAGCGAACTTTTATCTTTTTAAAGACTTACCTGATAATGTTTGAATGTTTTTTTGTTTTTTTTTATAGTTTTTATGGCATCCTGATGGTCTAAAAAATAATAGCTTCTTGGCATCTGGACTCGTTTCTGATGATGCTTGAAAATAAAGATGAAGGCAGGCTCGGGTTAATGTATGTATATAATGCCACTGATTCAAGTATCCTCTGCAGTGTAAAGCAGAAATAATGATGCACAGGGATGCTTCTGCCTTCACAACACAAACAAATATAATGAGCATCCTTTAAAAGCAGGACACAGCCTTTTCTGTGATCCCTCCGCCTTCCCCAAACCTCCCCCTGTTCGCTCTGCACGTTGGTACGCTCTGCTCTACCTCCACATTACCCACAGGCCAACCCAGGGGGCGCAATTATTCAGGCCTTTGCTCAGCCAAGTAGAAGAAATTAGCCCCGTCTCCCGAACCAAGACCTTCTAACCTGCACCAGGACCTCGGGCTGCCTCTCTGACTAGCACGACCCCCTGTGACTTCCCTCTCCAGACTTCGTGTTTTCCATACATATGAGCCCGAGCTGGCCAGAGCCACGCTCGGCTTCCATATGGGCTCTCTGTGCACCGGCTGGCGATGGTGGGCTGGGGAGCTGCAGGTTAGAATATCCAACACCCCCACACACCTCCACCACCGCCGTGCACCGCTCCTGGGAGAGGATGTTGGCGCCCTCGGGCCACTGATGCGCTCTTGCAACGAATCAACATTAAGTGTAAAATGGAGAGTGGCTGGGCTCAGATGTGTCATTCTGCGTGGCCTTAAAGCTCTGATTATAAAAGAAATATTCAACATTTAATTTAGGGATATGACTGGAAGTTGTGTAACCTTTACTAGACACTTCACATTCAAGTCAAATTGCTGCAGGCCGCTATCTAAATGAGCAATTATGGGAAAGAAGAAAATTATATAATGACTCCTATCATGGCAGAATATGGTGTGCAGGTGGAAGGGCAACGAATAAAAGCTTATCTTCCTCCTTTTATTCTGTACTTGATCTTTTCTTTTCAGTCACAGGTAATTCCATTTTGTACATCGGTGCTGTCAGAGCCTCAGCTCACCTTTTCCTTACCTTCCTTTTTTTTTTTTTTTTTGCCTTTTTCTGCCCTCCTTTTCATTTATTCAGGCCAGTCAGTGGTGGATAATGAGGTCTGTGGCCTGGTGCTGTGCTCCCTGACTCTCTGGGTGCAGTAAGGAAATTCTCACAGCTTTGCAGCTGCACTGCAGAATCTTCCAGCAACCTTGGCTGCTGCTATAAGGTGTCCACTGGAGAAAAGGTTGTGCCAGGGCGTGGGGACAACTAACGTTAAATTGTTGACACGGTGGATCTTTGTTATGTGTATTACATACCAGTTTTTTTTCTTCTATCCCAATTTACACCTCAACTATGACCTTTTTGGCATGCCGATGATCTTCCATAAAGGTGCTTTTGTAATTACCCTCTGCGATAATCAACTAAAGATTTTACCACCAGGGGGCAGCGTTTTGTCAGCGGGTGTGTCGAGATGTTTTCCCAAGAGGCTTTGGCTACATCCACACGTATGCAGGTATTTTATTAAAGCAGGGATTTTTACGGTTTAGTTTTAAAAAATATCTCCGCCCACATGAAACCGCTATAACCTTGCCATCAAGAGGATGCCATGGCAACAACATGTAACCCTCACCCTACAGAAATGTTGGCCAATGAAAACCCTACAAACGATGACACAGCAAACATTTAAAAAGGAGTTAAAGGTGCACATTTTTGATGCTGCAAAACAAAATCTCAGTTTTCTTTGTCCACATGTAAACGGAGAAACTGAGTTTCTGAAAATAAAAAAGCCCCATTTTTAGTGATCCATAATGCAGTTTACGTTTACCAAAATATCGGTGTATGGGTGTGGACATGTCAAATGTATTTATATAGCACTATTCAAATGTAAGGTAATGCAATGAGTCTCTCACTAGTGGAACAAATGAGAGCCGGGGGGCGGGGCAAATGACCGGGCCCTTTATACCCAAATAATAAAGCTCATCATAACATCGTTTTGCAACATACACATGCCCGCAACAGCGGGGCTTACAAGCTTCGGCAACACAGAAAACAACTATGTCATTTTGAAGTCCATCAAACGGACATGAAATATAACACATCAAGTGAGCCGATCGCTATCCGTGGTGCTGAACTACTTTTCACCCACGATGTCCATTTTCTACCTGAAATCTTATCCTCTCTCCCATCCAGGCCCCTTCTAGGCCCGGGCCGGGGGCGTGCCATCCTCCCAGCCCCCCTAGAAGCCCCGTCCCTGGAGTCTCTTACATTACTGTGGATGATTTTGGTCCACTCTTCTTTGCAGAATTCTTTTAATTCAGCCACATTGGAGGGTTTTCCAGCATGAACGGATTAACGAGTCATTCAGAGGGGGACTTGAGCTTCAGGGCATGAACTGATGGTCGGTCATTCTCCTTCAGGATTTTTGTGTAGAGAGCCGAATTCATGTTCCATCAATTACAGCAAGTCGTCCTGAAGCAGCAAAGCAGCCCCAGACCATCACACTACCACCACCATGTTTGACTCAAACCAGTTTTAATCCACAGAATATTTTCTCGGGGATCATCAAGATGATTTTTGGCAAATGTGAGACGAGCCTTTGTGTTCTTCTTGGTCAGCAGTGGTTTTCTCCTTGAACTCTCCCACGGATGCCATTTTTGCCCAGTCTCTGTCTTACTGCTGAGTTATGAACTCTGACCTTAACTGAGGCAAGTGAGGCCTGCAGTTCTTTAGGTGTTGTTCTGGGTTCTTCTGTGACCTCCTGGATCAGTCGTCGATGAGCTCTTGGAGTAATTTCGGTGGGCCGGCCGCTCCTGGGAAGGTTCCCCACTGTTCGAAGTTTTCTCCATGACTTCAGATGATCGTCGAATGATGTGTTGCTTTTAGCCTGCTTCACTTTGTCAGACAGCTTCTGTTTAAGTGATTTCTTGATTCAACAGGTCTGGCACTAATCGGGCCTGGGTGTGGGTAGTGAAACTGGTTAATCACAGTTAATTCAGCATTTAAAAAGGAGGGAAATTACTTTTTCACATGGGACCAGGCAGGTTTGGAGAGCTTTTTTCTCTTAATAAATGAAATCATCATTTAAAAACTGCAAACTCAGGTTGTCTTTGTCGAATATTAAGTGACAAATATGGAAAAAAAACAATCAGGAAGGAGGCAAATACTGTGGTCATCATATTATATTATATCATATACTTAATGCTAGTGTGCTGAACTAAACTAAAGGTTTATCCATCAAAGTTTAAGAGTGTGCAGATTCAAAGTGCACATATCACCATTAACTGCAGTGAGAGCTAGCTGCTAGCTGCTAATGTAGATGTTCTTGCAAAGATGTGAGATGTTCTCTGTGGGCTCCGTGGATTTTATTTTTCTCGAGCTCAGCTCCTCGAGTCCAGCCAAACAGGTGGGTTGAATTTGAGCGGTTAATTCCATCTCATTTCATATATTGAGTGAATATCCCTCTTACGGCCTGTCCACACTGTATTCACTCCTCCTCTTCCTCTCTGCCCGTCTTCCCTCAGCTCCCCACAGGCCGTTTTGCACTCTCTTTATCTCTTCTTTATGACAGGCCTCTTACCTTGTGACTATAGATACCCCAGAGCCTTATCGTGGCGAGGGCCAAATGAGGCACAGGAGGAAATGATGGCTTTTCTTTATCTGTGGCCTCTCCAGGCCACCATTTCATCAGGTCACTGTGTGTACATTTGGAGAGGTAAAAATGCTTCTATTGAACTAGCACCCACAGCCTCGCCTTACCCATGCCTCTTGGCTCCAAATAGGCTTTACCCACTTGTCTATACTTTCTCCCCCTTGTTCCCACTTATTCTGCCTCCCCTCTCTCTTCGCCTCTCCCTCCTTCCCTCACCTTTTTCCCAAAGAAAGCGATCAACACCGCGCGCTGGAAAAGAGAGCAGAAGACGGCGAGAAAGATTAAATCCAAGTTTCTTTCATCTGTGAACGCTTTCATCTGCGGTTTTTAGCAAACAGAGAGAATTATCAGTGCTGCAACTGAGGAGGGTGACGGGGCGGGGGTGGAACAAGGGAGGAGCTGTAGATGAAGAGGAGGAGGTGTAGGGCGGGGTAGGAAGTAAGGTAGTTGCCAGTTGGGAATAGGAGTGGAATCCACTTCTCGTGCAGCCTCCAGTTGCGTTGAGCTTTGGGTTTATCTACTGAGGGCCAGGGGAGCTCCTTTTTTGTCTTGCCTCACCTTTTCTTACTGCAGAAGACTTGAGTTTCCTTAAAACACCATCAGGAAAGTCACTGCATCCCTTAGCGTCTCAACCCGACTTATAGATCGGGTGTAAAAGCACAAAACAAACCACTAAGAGGTAGGCCAGCAGACACGAGCAGTCAGTCTCTTATTTAAGAACAGTGCTAATCCATCCTTCCAAAAATGTCACCAAAACTAAATAGATGATCCCCCCCCCCCCCTCCACTCTACTCTGTGATACTTGGCATGCCGTCTAATCTCCACTGTTCGGGGTGTTTTTTCATTAAATTTATGTCAGGACTAATTTCGAGGGGAATGAATACAGATGTCAGGATGCCATCGAATCCCATCGTGGGGCCTTTAATGAGATAACAGGCTTTAGTCAAAGAATTAGCGCTATTGAAAAAAAAGAAAAAAGAATGAGATTAGTTCAATGGGATGTGGATGCAGAGTAGAACAGGGACTTTGCCTGTGAGACAGGAAGAGAGAGCGAAGAGGGGAGACCAGAGTCATATCAGACCTGCCCTGCCAAATCACAAATCTATTTCCGACACTGGTATTAATTATCAAACTAAAGCTGCTGTTGCATATTGATTCATCGGGGTGCGCACTTGTATTATCTCCTATTAAGCAGGAAAAAAGGGGAGATTATATGAAGCCTTCGGGGGCGTTTTATGGATCCTGTGAGACGGTTAAACCATGTCACGGACTCCAGAGCAACAAGACGAGCTCCCCGCGTTCGTGTGTGTGTGTGCGCGTTTCCTGCTGTTGTTGTTTATGTGTGCTTGAATGCAGTGTTAAGCTTTAAATTTGATTATTTTGGTGAACATTTTTCAATTAGCCTCACAATCCCTGAATATATTTCTGTGCACAAACATATCCATGCATGAGTGCGCGGAGTGATGTTACAAAAATGGGGAAAAAGTGACCCCAGCAAAGATTTCAGCCCAACAGTCGAGAAGGGTTCGCCGGATGCAACCTTTGACACCTTCAGTCCATCCTCTGTCTGAAACAAGCGGAGCGGCTCCTCGTCATTTAAGACCGCTTTCTTCTGATTCGCTGCCCCTGGCAAACAGAGGGTTTAAACAGCAGGCGGGTGGGATATCAGTGCTCACAGCTTAGACAACAAATATATTATATGTATTATATGTATAAGGTGTTTTCAGTCCCACAAGCGTATAAAATCAAGCACGTAGCCCTGCCTTTACAAACCTCTGTGGAAGAACAGGTCGCTCTAAAGAGCTCACTGAATCTGAGTGTGGTGCTGTAACAAAGAGCCACCGTTATGACAAGTCAATTTGTGATACTTCTTCCCTCCCAGATATCCCACCATCAACTTTAAGTGGTGCTACAGAAGAGTGGAAGTGTCCAGGAACCACAGCAACTCAGACACCGTAAAGTTACAGTCGCCAACAACTCTGCTCGCTCAGTATCTGCAGAGTTTCAAACCGCCTCTGGCATTTACATTAGTGCAAAAACTGTGCGCCAGGAGCGTCACGGCATGGGTTTCCATGGCCGAGCAGCTCCTGTGGGTTAAATGCGTTGGTGGATCAGTACTTTTATCCATATAGCATATAAACTAAACAAGGACAGAATCCTGTGGGACCCCACATGCCACGAGGGCAGTCAGTGAAGTAAAGAGTCAACAGTGACTCTGAATACTCTGCTTGACAAGTAGGATACAAACCAGTTACGTGCCTATCTAGGAGAATTTTATGGGGTGGTTGGACTGCAGCTGAAGACTTCTCGAATTGTTGGACTATCCGCCCCAAATTAAACAGAATCTAATTTTCAGGTGGAGGCCAAACATTGGTTGAGAATGGCTCTTACCAACAGCTTTCAGACCTCTAAAGTCAGTCCAGTGTGTGTATGTGTGTGAGTGTGTGCATTATGTATGCTGTGTGGTAATTTGTATGATACCTGAAGCACTTATTGGGACCTTGGGTGGGCAACACTAAAGGCTCCCTGTGTTTAAGTGAACTGTATTAAAGGCATGTTTACTATATAAAGATGGGGACCTCTCATCAGCACACAAAAACTTAACTTTTACCCATAAACTTCGGGATTTCAATGAATCCCGTTAATGGATGAATCTGGCTTTTTGAGTCAGGCCTCAAATTGTGACTGCAACGATTCAAACTCTGTGCAGTCCCACCACAATAGTCATTTATTTCTCGCCAAAAGACAACCGAAGAGCGCGTGAGGTGCGAAGAAGAAACCAGCTAATGCCTCATCTACTGCCGTCCGGCGGAATGATGAATCTATCCATCCCGGCGGCGGCGTTCCCCAAGAGAGGAGGGATTTGTTTCGCACCTTGTATCAAATAGGGACCGCTGGAAATACAATCTGATGTACAGTACGCCCAGCATGCAAAAGCCCTGTTTGAGATGATCAGAGGAGGTATATAACATAGTCACTGTGACCAGTGTGGGTGGTATCCAAAGTGTTGAGACACACACTTCACAAATAATGAGACCTCCAACAGTGTGACACCCATTTCACACATGGATGGCATCTGTGATTGGGAAACATATGTTTGTATTGATGTATAATTACGAGCATTGAGTTCCTCTACTTCCTCTAAGTTGGTGGAAATGACTCCACGGTGTGTATGATTGAGTGTGTGTGATAGAAAGACAAAGAGAGCATCGGAGAGAAAGTGTGATGGAGAAAGAGCATCAACACCCTGCTGACTGCACTCAATCACTTTCTTAATTATACAGCGCGAACGCAAGTCGCTGTCTGTCCGGAACAAAAATCACAACCTATCATCTTCTGTATCACCTCCTCACTTTCTGCCATCCGCCGTTCAGGTGTTACGCAGGTAGCGAAGCCGGAAATATAGTGATTACACAAGAGGCGTGAAGGCTGACGTTTGCCTCGCTGTTGCGATTGGTCGGGGACTCTGTTCGCCCCTCTGATGTCCGGAGAAGAAGGTTCAAGAGAAACAAAAATAAAGAGGTGCAGAGGAGGAAACCTGAAGGATTAACAAATTTAAGGCAGAAGAAATGGATAGAGAGGCAGGGAGATTGGAAAGGGGGAAGGGAGGCGGCAGCAAGAAAGGGAGGGAGAAAAGGTGAGAGGGAGGGGTTGGATCGGGAGGGGAAGGGGGGGGGTAGAGGACGACAAAATGAGACCAAATTTTCTTTGGCAATCTCCGTGTTCCTGCTGCAGGTGCTGGGGCCATTTCACTAAAGCAGGGCCAGACGCGAATGTCATTAGTTCCTGAGCCCCAGGTGAATTTGCCACAGTTCCACATGATTAACCCAGATAATTGTGTGTTGATAGCGAGCATGGTCGATGGAATACAATTTTCGGGCCCAGATTCCTAAACAAACAGCTCAGCAGCCGCAGCAGCAGCAGCAGCAGCAGCAGCCACCACGGTGAGCCGGGGAGACGGGATAACAGCAGAATACCGTCACGTACCGAGGTTTACAAAGAGACGGGGTGATGGCGGTGGGGGGTAGATGCCTTTTGAAGAGGTAGGTGGGAGTCGGGGGTAAGCCAGATTAAAGAAAATGGCAATTTTTCTTTAAATTTGTTATCAGATGTATAACTTTGCAAAAAAAAAAAGATAAAATTATTGAACAGAAATCACAAATGAAGTCGCTAAATTTGTTTATGTGGATTTTCATAGGTTAGTTAGTGTCATAGCTGGATCTTTACGCCAGATAATAAAGACTTTTAGGCCTTTCAGACCACCAGTGCCCTCATAAAAATACTTTTAACCAGTTTTAGCTTAAATGTGATTAAATGTACTCAAACATGAAATACATTTTTGTTCATCAAATATCAGCAAAACAAGAAAATCCTTCGACTTCTGCTAAGCGAGCTAACAGAGACTCAAGTCTATGACATGCAGAGACACAAAAGCCCATTCTGAATCAGGGAAACCCCTGTATACGTTTATTAGTGTCACAGGTTCGTTAGTAGCCACAGTACATCTTGTTAATCACACGTAATTTTGTCAAGAAGGAAACAAACACTCCTTTCAACTCCAAATTGGCCACCCAGGTGACATATTGTTACCTCTTCAGCAGGCACAGAAAAATGATACGTAAACACGCCTGGCCAGCTGACAAATGTACAGCGCTTAACAAATTTATTCCAACCACCACCCAAAGTAAGGTTTTTGCCACAGCTTCCCTAAATGAACAGTTTTGGTAATTACCAAAAACATTTTCTCTGTTTCCGTAATGGTTAATTCACCAGCATGTGCAAGCCCTTTAATCAAAATTATATTTTTAATGCTAAAATATAATTAGCATTGTTATCCATGGATTTTTCCAGTGTACGTTTTTACAAAAAAGCTGAAAAAAATCATGAAGCACATTAAGATGCCAAATTACAGTTATTTACTCGCATTCCTGAACAGAAAAATTAGTTTTAGTAGTTGAACGTTCAATATATATATAATATAGTTCAATACATGGCCTTAAAGCTTTGTTTTTGTGCTGTTCAGCACTTGTGTGGCGCTCTCTTGCCCTGTAATTGCTGCCAGTGCACGTTCCATCACCGGAAACCTGATTTGTTCTGCGTGTGCGTGTCTTCGGTTTAGGGTTAAAATTACTGTACTGAACTGATATCTGTACTTTATGCTCACATAAATATCAGTATTACAAAGAAAGGTACACTTTCTATTTGTGTGTGTCGTCTGAGCTTTAAAGATGAGTTCTTCTGTCAGTAACTTCCTTCTCTCTTGTTGACGCGTGAGTGATTTTCTTAAATGCAGAAATTTATCGAGGAAAGTTTGAATTAATTGTTAATTGGTTAGCATCTTTAGACACACACACTGATAAAAAATATGATTGGTGTGACTTTTGCCATACCACAAAAATAGTACTAATAGTCATAACATATGCATTTTTTTTTTTTTTTACAGTTTGAGCAATAATTTTTTAATTTTTTTCACAGTTCTTTTATGCAACTATAGCAGTAGTTATTTTTTAAAGTTAATTTGATAAATATTTGTAATTTATTTGATAAATTCTTTCTACTTAACAGGTGTAATTTATTACACTTTGTCCACAATTATTTTTTTAAAATGACAGCTATCCCCCCGTCCACATGAAAATGATCAAGAGCATGCCAAAGCAACAGGCAGTGATATAAATGCACGTAGATGCAGAAAAAGTTTCTGAAAGTCTTCACAAGCTCAGTTATTAGTGACCTTAAACAGTTTGTGTTGATGAAAGGCCAAAGTGCAAAGAAAAAGCTACATCTATCAGAATGCTTGCATATGTGTGCACAGGGCCTTACACATTGTTGACCAAAAAAAAAGTTTTATTAATAAAAAGTACATCATTCTTTTCATAACTAGCAAAATCAAAGATAAACTTTAATTTCAATCCTTTAGTCTGTTGAAAGTTGTTTCAGTGCACTTCTGTAATTCATTTTGAGTATCTGCCAATGACTTTTACTGTGAAAGGAAGGAACAGGAAGAAACCTTTGTTGCACATGCATTAAACAAAACCCCACATTTTTCATTTTTTCACTTTTTTATATCTCTTCTAGATTAACATGCAAAAAAAAAGTCATTTATCCAACTTTATTTCCTTTGAATTTTTAACTTGAAGACTTCAAACTGCCAGTTCTTTTAATTATTGTGGTTTAGCAGCAACGCAAAATAGCCACCAAATACCCACTTGTGGCACATAATTACACAATCTTGGAGTCTTTGCATTTGTGCAATATTTCTAAAATTAGAAACATCTTGTCTCAGAGTGATGCTGAAAAGCTAATTCATGTATTTATTACTTCGAGGCTGGACTATTGTGATTCATTAAAAACGAGAGCAGATTTCTCCCATACTGGCTTCTCTTCATTGGCTCCTTATTAAGTCCAGAACTAAATTTAAAATCCTTCTCCTCACATACAAGGTCTTGAATAATCAGGCTCCATCTTATCTTAAAGACCTCGTAGTACCGTATCACCCCAATAGAGCACTTCGCTCTCAGACTGCTGGATTACTTGTGGTTCCTAGGATACTTAAGAGTAGAATGGGAGGCAGAGCCTTCAGCTTTCAGGCCCCTCCTCTGTGGAACCAGCTCCCAGTTTGGATTCAGGAGATGGACAACCTCTTTATTTTTAAGATTAGCCTTAAAACTTTCATTTCGATGAATCTTATACTTAGGGCTGGATCAGGTGACAATCCCATATTTATGCTGTAATAGGCCTAGGCTGCTGGGGGGGTTCCCATGATGCACTGAGTATTTCTTTTTCATGCACCTCTTTTCACTCTGTTTATACTCTGCATTTAATCATTAGTTATTATTAATCTCTGTCTCTCTTCCACACCATGTCTTTTGTCCTGTCTCTCTCCCCTCAGCCCCAACCGGTTCGTTTTGACCGCTGGCCTTTCTCTAATTATTGTAGAGTCTTTACCTTACAATATAATGGACCTTGAGACGACTGTTTTGTTGTGATTTGGCGTTATATAAATAAAGTTGCATTGAACTGAACTGAATTAATAGAAGAATCTGCCTGAGAACAGCGCTACAGTAACGCTGTGGGCCAGAAAATTAAAACAGTTTAGCTAAATGTACCTTAGCTTTTAGTTTGGTGATAACTCAGTAAAAGTGCGTCACTACAAGTGACTCCTTTCACATAGCTACACACAGTCTTGTTAGTGATTAGATTTTAAAACTAATTTTTAGCTTTTGAACACAAAAGTGTGTCATTTTGTCGAATGCGACTGGATGCTAAAACCACGAGAATCTTTGCTGACTTTGACGGTAGACAGAACCTTCAATTCCAGGTCAAGTAAATGCACAAAAATCAAGACCACCACAGGCTTTGTGAAGCTTTTCGAATCTATTTTTCTTCTCCTGCCTGTGTTCACCGTGGCTTTTGCTTACAAATAAAACTTGCTGAGCGAGCATGAAAACCATGAAACCTCCCGTATTTATTCTGTGGCTTATGCGATTTACAGCCCGGCGTGCACCGCTATGGAATTCATCAGCAGGGTGTGAGAATTAGCCAGAGGTGAGAGACTAACTTGATGTGCTGAGTAAACACACAGAGGATACGAATACATACATCTGGGAGGTGGAGAAAAGACATAAACCAAATACTGTGAACATGCATATTGGGTTTTTATGAGTAACTATATATGGCAGAGCCTATATGTGGCAGCAGACCAAATCAGCAGATACTCATATACATACCAACTGAGAGACTTGCACGTGGTTGAGGTAAGATAGATGGTGTGTGCCTGGTTTCCTAAGCTGTAATGTAATTTCCCTCAGTGCCTGCAGGTTGATGGGACATGCAGTGGGATATTTAGCTTGGTCAGAGATGATCTCTGCCGCTTGAATTACTCTGAAACACTTGTAATGCCGGGAAAATTTACTTAGAGCCGTAATTAAGCGTTTTTTACATGAGCTAAATTAACAAAAAATGACACTTAAGCTTGCAAGCAGCAGTTTGTTTGCTTGGCAAAAAGAAAAAGACAGAAAAAACTGGTCTCTGTGATACACAACCCCTGTTTTCATCAAAACCTGTAGTTCTAACACCTTTTTCAGAGTTAAATTCAGTTCAGTATCTCGCCCAACGATCCTTTGGCATGCAGACTGGAGGAACCACCAACCTGCCGATTAGTCGACGCCCCACTCAACCTCCTGAGCCACAGACGCATTTAGTGTTTAACACTAACTAATTTAAAGTACTTTATATCCAAAGTTTAATGTATATTAACACATTCCAACCAAACACGCATTAGCTGTTTGTTCCTTCCATCATCAATGGCCCATGCAAGCAATGAACCAGATGCAGGCATGTATCCATGAGGTAAATGTGGTGCTTTGATGTGCTGGTGTAAAGTCTGCGCAATCACAAGTGGTTCACATTTACTGTTCTATATAGAACTGTTTGTATATTTTGTAAATTAGCCGATTAAATCGCATCATAATGACAGAGGCTACAGGTCAGATGTGACCTATCAATCTGCCAGCCAACACGGAGACAGCAGAGGAGGTCTGCGAGTGGAAAGCTGCACTTGCAGAGTGGGGAAAGGGTAAACTGTTGGCGGCTGTGCCATGCTGCAGTCCTGCTTACCTGGATGCCAGTTGGAGTGCGTGGTAGTGGTAGTGGTGTGGGAGCGGTCCTAACACTACCAGACCGGGCTCTGGGGGAAGTTGGCTGCCATCCCTGACATCTCCTGCCAATATTTTCTGAACATATGCAGTTTAGACTATTTGCCAGCATCTGCTTTGCAAACATTCAGGATGTTAGAAATTAACCAAAGCCCCAGTCCCACAGGCCTTAGAGACCATGGGTCCGGTGACCCAATGGCAACCCAAACTCCTTTAAGGATTAAGGATACCTCACCATACCCACACACCTGAGCAGCCTCCAATCAGAACTATCTGGCAGTTGGACATCCTCCAGAGAACGCCCAAAGTTAGTGAAAGTTGGTGCATTAGCTAAGCATTGTTCACTGTGGTTTCATTGAGATTGAAGCGTGTGTTTCAGCTGCACCCTTTCCTAAACCAAATGGAGTGTTTCAGTAGTAAACAATGCATCTGAAGCAGGCTGTCGTGAGCCACATATGCAAACCTGCAGCAGACTTGGTCTCCAGACATCGATTGGAGTTAATGTGTGAATTTTAGTGAGCATGCTCAGGGAAAGGCAGACTTTCTCAGCTAATTCAGCTTTAAAACACAGATTACTTTCATTTTACCCGTCGCTCCCTGGCTGACTTATCTTCAGAGAAGCAAAATGAATGAATGTTTCTGTGAACAAAAGCCTCTGCTCGGTCTCATTGATGCTAAATACAAAACCCCGCTGTTGCATCGGCGTGAAAAAGAGAGAGAGAGAGAGAGAGAATTCAACCTGTTAGATGCTGACAACACCTGTTTTATGAGAGGTATGCACCTTTAATCTTGTTTTTAGGCACATGCGTGAAGCCTTGAGTCCCAGGAATACGGTGCCATAGTCTGCCAAGTGAATTTGTAAAACATCATCAAAGAAGAGGATGAGGAGAAAGAAACACTGGGGTTTGTGTTCCCACCAGCAGAGAGATAAAACAAGTCACAGAGCCAGCTGTGGAAGGAAGGAGTAAAAGACAGAGAGATGGCAACAGGGAGAGAGGAGAAAGCAAGAAAAGAAGCAGAGACACACGGTCTCCCTGGTGCATTCTGGGAGTTGAACCTGGCAGAAGAAATTAGCGGCGTTCGCACTAAGTGGCAGGGATAATCCCTCTCTGACGGAGAGGAGAGGAGGGGAGGGAGGAGAGCCGTGCGGTGCAGCAATGATCCCTCCTGTGTTCCTCTGATTTTAGGTTCCAGGTTTATTTGTTAAGAGGATAAGCCCTTCTTCTGTATGCAAACATCAGAGGCAAGAGGTTCGCTGTCACTCCGATGCCAAGACGATCCTGATTTGAGGATCTGCCATGATACTGGCTGCAGGCCCAGGCAAGGAATTCGCTGGAGCTGAGCGCGGCTACAGGTGGGGCGAGATCCCCAACAAAACATGACTTCATGGAAACAAGAAGGCTGAAGCAGTTCCTTCTCAGATAGCAATGAATGTTTGGCTCAGATGTGGTACACATTTCCTGATAAACATGATTACCATGGCATTAAATGAAGCACTATTATTATTATTTTTGATTGATTAGGGACACTGCTTACCATTTCATTTTTAATTTGCAAACCTTAAATGAAGGAAAGTGCTAGCCATAGTACTTTACTTCTACTACCACATAGTAGAAAATATTTCACACCACACTTCTGTACTTTAATGAATACCACCATATGCAGTCATTTTAGGAGTAATACATGGAAGTAGCCACAGTTAAAACCATTGTAACCAATTTTCAAGTATTCTGGGAATTTTATGATCCCTAACTCCCACCTTGGTTGGTTCTTGGCAGACATGGGAACTAATAAAGTACAAACACATTGTTATTGTACTTATCTGTACCTTTAGTTAAGTGTCAACATTTTACTTTTACGTTCTACATTTTAAGACAAACACCTGGATTTTCTGTACCTGTACTTACGGTACCATTTGATACCAAAATTCTGAAAACCTGACGATACTTGTGTTTCTTTAATACTGTAGGTACTGTAGGCAGCGCATGTACCAAAGTGACTGTTCTTCCGAAACTGAAGGGGGCAGCATGCAAGTGTTCTAGTCTGTCTTTACATGCTGAAGAAGGAGAAGAAGGATTGGCCCAAAAACAAGAAAAACTAAACGTGGACGATGTCGACTAGTGCAGCTGCCACAGCTCAGAGAAAGACGGATTAGGCCATGGAAGGGGATGACATGCCCAGACTGTGCTTGTCTTTAGAAAACAGTGTAACTCTTGTAAACCAATTGTAAAACTAACCACACCTATCAGCGCTATTTGGGGATTCCGTTCACATGGTATTTTGCCTCGTTTAGTAAATCTGGCCCTTAATATAATTAAAAAAATTAAGTTCTGTAACCTTTTGATTGCAAAACCACAACCTAAGGAGCCAGTTGAGGTGGTTTGGGCATCTGACTCAATGACGTGTTTTGGTCATGTCCTATCGTAGGAGGCCCCGGGGCAGACCTAGGACATGCTGGAGAGCTGGAGAGATTACATTTCTCAGCTAGCTTGGGGGGCTCAGAGTCCCCCTCAGAAGAGCTGGAGAAGGTGGCTGGGAAGAAGGGGGTATGAACATTTCTGCTTAGACTGCTCTTCCTGGATAGCAGGTAAGTGGTAGAAAAAAATGATGGATGGAATTTCTGCAACCATTTCTCGGATGTGACTTCCCAAAATATACACTGCTCAAAAAATGAAAGGAGCACTTTATAATCAGAGTATTTCTGGGATATGAATCTGGTCAGTTAAGTAGCAGAGGTTTTTTTTTTTTTCCTCACTAGTTTTGCATTTGGCTAGGGTGATAGCTGGACCCTACAGAGGTTGCACAGGTAGTCCAACTACCTGCCAGAAGGTTTGCTGTGTCTCCCAGCGCAGTCTCAAGAGCACAGAGGAGATTCAAGGCGACAGGCAGTTACTCTAGGAGAGTTGGACAGGTCCAAACAATCAGAAACAGACTTCATGAGGGTGTCCTGAGGGCCTGACATCCTCTGGTGGGCCCTGTGCTCACTGGCAGATACCGTGGAGCCTGATTGGCATTTGCTATAGAATTGGCAGGTCCACCACTGGCGCCCTGTTCTTTTCACAGATGAGAGCAGGTTCACTCTGAGCACAAGTGACAGACGTGAAAGGGTCTGGAGAAGCCGCGGACAACTTTATGCTGCCTGTAACTTTGTTCAGCATGACCGCTTTGGTGGTGGGTCAGGGATGGTCTGGGGAGGCATATCCATGGAGGGACGCACAGACCTCTACAGGCTAGGCAACAACACCCTGACTGCCATTAGGTATCGGGATGAAATCCTTGGACCCACTGTCGGACCTTATGCTGGTGCAGTGGGTCCTGGGTTCCTCCTGGTGCACGAAAATGCCCGGCCTCATGTGGTGAGAGTATGCAGGCAGTTCCTGAAGGATGAAAAAATCGATCAATCTAATAGAGCACCTCTGGGACATTATGTTTTGGTCTATCTGATGTTGCCAGGTTGCACCTGAGACTGTCCAGGAGCTCAGTGATGCCCTGGTCCGGATCTGGGAGGAGATCCCCCAGGACACCATCCGTTGTCCCTTTAGAAACATGCCCCAACATTGTCAGGCATTCATACAAGCATGTGGGGCCATACAGACCACTGAGTGCCATTTTTGAGTTGCTGTTTTGAAATTTGGGCAAAATGGACTAACCTGCTGCATCATTATTTTCACTTTGATTTTCGGCATGTCTTTGAATTCACCCCTCTGTAGACTGATAATTTTCATTTAAATCAAACAACGTGGGACCCTTTCAGTCCCAACACATTACCCGGTTCATATCAGTATAGATATCTATGATTTTTTTCCTCCCATTGAGATCTGATGTGTTTTCAAAGTGTTCTTTTACTATGTTGAGCAGTGTGTGTGTATACATACAGTTGTGGCCACAAGTTTCCATCTGCTCATCATGGGCATGAATGTCATGTAATTTTGGGCCTTTAATGATTTCTTTGAGCTGGTATTTTTCCAGAGTGGAATGATTGTACAGCACACATCTTTAACGACTTAAAAATGGGCGCACAAGTTTGAATTTATTTTGGATTTTCTGTGACAGTGAAGAAATCTCTTAGTGTACCTCCACAAAAAGTTAGACAAAAAAGGGAACGCAGTGGCTCACGTTTTGTCCTTTAAAACAACTAAACTGAGCTAAAAGTGGCTCGCAATTTCTGCACGTCTTTCCTTGTGTATCTCCTGAAATCTGTATTCACCTAACCATAGGAGGACTGATCTTAAATCACTTCCATCTCCGTGTAATCTTCTTTATTCTCCACAAAGATGTGAAGTCGCCAAACAAAGGCGAGCATCAAAAGAAGCATACTGGGGAGCGCCTGTGTTCAAAAGGATTCATATACAGGAAGATGAGCATCAGTAAGATGCACAAGGCCACCAGCTGTTCTTTGCCTCTGTAAATGCCCAAAAATGTCAGATTTGGACAGGCTTAAAAGATGAGGGGGGGGAAAGCCCTCCTTTTCATGTACATCCCACTTACTCTGTGGTGATTGAATGATATCAAAGACCAAGGACTCCTACACACACTTTATAAACAGATTTCACTCTTCAAAAGTGTTTTTCACTGGATAGCACACGAGATATGGGAAGCCACCGTATAAATTACACGACAAGAAAGAAGCACTAATGAAAAATGAATGCACTGCTTGGCAAAGACAATCTATTGAAACCGAAAGAGCGTATCAATTACATAAATATGTTTCCCCGCATTGATTTTTATTCTGTTAAGAAAGTAATGAAACCAAAAGCGATGCCGTTAAGTGTCTCGGGGTGTGTGGGCATCCGTGTCTGCTCGCGATCGCCGTGGCCAGCGCGTCGGCTCCGCGCTCGCACAAAGTTTGTCGAATGTGCCCGTCCACCCAGATGGAACGGCTATTCAGTGGGAATTGTGTTGAAATAACAAATGATGATGAAAGCGGTTACACTTCCTTCTTCTCAACTTCAAATTTATGCCCCCCCCCCCCCCATGTTTTTACTCGACTGTAGATGTTTACTTTCTATGAAAGCCTGCAAGTCATCTCCACTCATGTGAAATGGTGAGTGAGTGAAATGTGTTTTTAATGGATGAGACAAAAACGCTTTATCACCGAGTATGACCACTAGTTTTTTTTTCTTCTTCGTTTTTTTTAGCAGGAAGTCAAAACTTAAAGGAAAAACATCAGTAACGAATGACTTTTAGAGTGACTTTAAATGGTTTTATGTTAGCACAGTAAAAATATAAAAGACAACATTTGGGAATAATCTGAGCCCAGGCTCAGTTATGGCACTGGCAGCTGACTCAATATTCCCAGACCCGGGAAGGACCGGAAATGAAGAACGGGGACACCAAAGAGGACCACAGTCGGGGACCGTATTGTGCCAAACATCTGTTATTATATCTGAGATCATCCTTCTGAAAGAATAAAAGTTCATGGTTCTCAAAAGTTGAAGCTTTGTTAACCCAACTTTTCCTCATGTGCTACAATTTCTTGTTCAAAACAAAATATCTTTGCAACTTTTAAACTGACTGCACTCCAGATTCAAACGATCAATCTCTTTGGAAATGATCTGCAACTGTGCTTCCATCAGGTACATTTTTGTTTGCTTTTTAATTAACTGTAATTGGCAAATGCACTTCAGGTAACTCATGAAACCAGTTCAGTTGTCGTCGTTTGTGGATTTTGTTGTGGGATTTTTTAGGAGGTTTTTGGTTACTGATGTTATAAATTGTTTGGTTTTGGGTTTTCTGAATTATTCCTGGTATTTTGAGTCAAATCCAACTGTGAATGTAAGCTTTATTAAAAAGGAAAGTTTCAAACGTAACCTTAAAAGTAGAGAGGGTGTCTGACTCCTGAACCCAAACCAGGAGCTGAGGGGCTGATAGTTGATAGTTACCTCCCAGAATGCCTGGGAACCCCAAGCACAATAAGCCTGCAGTCTGTGAGTGAAGTGCTCTGCTGGGATACTATGAGGCCTTTAAGATATGATGGGGACCTGATTATTCAAGACCTTGTATGTGAGGATTTTAAATTAAATTCTTAGAAAACACGACGGAGATCAATGAGAAGACAGAACAAGGCGGCCACAGTGGTGGAAGAAAAGTTTGGGTGTCATAGCCAAGCAAATGTAGGGACATGCTAGAGTGATAGAAGGGGGATTATGCATGATCATGGATGATGGCTCCTAAAATGCTGTAGTAGCAGTATAGATGCTAGGTTTTAGATAGTCTTACCAAGGGGAAAGTACAGTTCTCCATCAATTACGGTTGTAGTATGACGTTTACACGAGCACCCCTGCGTGGTTTTGACAATTTTGTAGCTCCAACTGCAATAGAGATGTGAACTGTTAAATGCTCAACCTAAAGAATATATCTGGCTAAGGCAATGTAAACATATTGCATTATTTATACTAGTGCAAATGATCAGATCTATTTTAACATTGGGAGGACCTGTTTGGGGTTTTAGATCCGCAGTGTCTGGAGTTGTTTGTCCATGCAGGGCTGCTGAGTGCATTTAAGTGGTTTTCTGAGTGCACAGTGAAGCCGTATTTGTCCCATCCACCCTTATTTTTTCCCCTCCCTGTAAACACTCACCGATGAACATCCTTGGGCTAACGAGCGTCTCATCGATTCGTTCGGGACATGGAGAGATAAGAGAACAAACAGGTTGAGAGTCAAGAGCTGCGGCGGGGGGATGGTGGGGCAAAGAGACGGAGAGAATGAGGCGAGGAGGAGGAGAAGCAGATATTCGGGCCGTCTTCGCCTTCACCGTGTTGCAGAAGTAAAAGGTCTTCAGGTTCGTTCCACCTGCAAATCATCTCCAAAGGAGATCGGGATGAAACACCTTATTATGTGTTAAATGTCAGGGCTGTGTCATTAACAGGCTGCTCCCTTGTATGACTGAACAATGATTCACCCGGCTGGAACGGTTCGCGGTGACACTGAAGTGTGGTGTTCATGTCACATTACTGCTGTACCTGTGAGCAGCATTCATGCTGCTGATAAGTTCCTAATGATATCATCTCTCTCTTCATCTGCAGGGAAGCCTCTCGCTAAGAGCGAGCTGAAAGAGGGGATCAAACTTTTTATTTCAGCACGTTGTCATGTGGTTAGAGGAAATGAAAACATGATAAAGGCGGGCAGGGCCGTCTATAACGAAGGCTTAGGTTTGGTTTCAGACGTGAGGAAGGTGGGAAAAGGTTTAAGATGACCCAATAATTCCTTATATTTTGCTTTGTCGGAGACCGGATCGCTTGAAAAATATTTTTTAAAACGATGTCTTATTGTTATATATTAACCATATTCTAAACAAAAACATTGCACCCCAATTCGAGTGTCTGTTTTGGGACTCCAGAGGAGTAGGCAGCCCCGACAGTAGGGCGGCTTGTGCATTGCCCAAGTTAAACTTGTATTGTGCTTTTTTACTCCATTTGAGCACTCAAAGTGCTTTCATACTACAAGCACCTTTAACCTAACCTTCACATTCTGATTGAGTCGGACAACTCGGGGTTCAATATCTCGCCCAAGGGTGCTTCGACATCCAGACTAGAGGAGCTGGGGATCGAACCACCGTCCAATTAGTAGACGAGCCATTCTACCTCCTGAACCACAATTAACCCTCACTTTCTTTTTAGAGTACTGAGTACTCTAATATTTTTATTGGCTCGGTGCTTCATCAAGTTTAGATTTCTGGTGGCTGGACAGGAATATTCTCTCGGGTTTGACTGACAGATCTGGGAACAGTTTTCTTGTCGGGGTGTTTGTTCCTTGGTCACCTTTGACTTGTGATTTTACACTGTCCAAAATTTACAATTCTGTGTGGGCCCTGCGACAGACTCATGACCTGTCCAGGGTGTAACCTGCCTCTCGCCCTATGGCAGCCGGGATAGGCTCCGCCCTGAATTGGATAAGATAAGAGAATGGATGGACTGAAATACTTGGCCTTTGCTTTCTTAACCCGTTCATTAAAAGCAAGCATTAATGCATTAATTTCTTAATAATGTACCTGAAGATCATCGAGGGAATCTCTCCCCCCAAAAAAATGATTAAAGCCAAAAATCTTCAGTCTATTTGTTTCATCCTTTCTCACATTTATGTGGACTGAAATTATTTTGTACTACACCTTGTTAGAGCATGCAAAACCTGATCCTTCCATAATGCCACACACACACCCACAAAAGGGAATTAAATCCTTTGTAAATATCAAACTAAGACCTCCCAGTCACAACAAGGACTCTCCTTGATGGCTGTCTCACAAGCATAAGCTATCAAACGAGGCGGGCTGCTTGTTTGGGGGGGCGGGGGGGGGGGTGAAAGGAGGGACTAGGATGAGAGCCAATTTTTCTTAGTGTCAGCGATAAAAATCCATCTGATTGAAATTGCGGGCCATTATGATATGAGAAGTAGAGTGCTAGAGAGATGGGTAGAGACGGGGGAGAAAGAGAGAGTGGCTGCACAATTGCTGAGCTGCTTCTTTCTTTTCATTTCCAGATGAAAGCTAATTACGCGGTGTGGCGAGAAGACAGGGCGGCGTGCGCGTCGCAGGAAACGGGAGCCGAGGTGGTTAATTGGGGTATGTGATTACACAGGGCTGTAGTTAGAGGGAATTAGGCAACAACACACTCGGCGGCACAGCTCATCATGGCGAGAGTGAGAGGAGCGGGCGATGACGCTGATATCCTCCACACTCACCTTGCCCTCAGCAGGCACTCCATGACGCCTGCAGACTGAGATTTGATTTTTAGATTTAAAGGGAGCCTTATAAAAATTTACTGTTTGGTCTCCATTTTTTTGGGGAGGGGGGGGGGGGCTGCAGTTCTTAGAGAAAAAATTTGCCCTACCCTTGACCTTCAGTATATTTGATGGCTGCAGCTGCTCATTTTCAATATTTTTGCACTTATTTTAATTATAAATAAGCCATATGCTCACTATCTGAAAGGCAGTGAAGGAAATAAATGAGAATCCATCACGTACAACAGCTTTATTGTTTTCTATATAAACAGGACGATTTCATTTGCTTGAGTTTTTTCTGGAACTGTGAAGTCATGAGTGTGGCTGGAGGTTTCTAAAAATATCTGATGTAATGCCCGAGTTTTAACCTTAAATATATTTAGAAATATAAATACGGTTATCTTCAAAACCCCTTTTTGTTTTAACAAAAGAATATTAAAGGCAGTTAGAAAAAAGTCACATCCAACATGCTACAGTTCGCACAGCCTCACCAAAACTGGACAAGAGCAGAAGATTGGAAAAACATTTCCTGCTCTGATGAGTCTCGATTTCTGCTGCGACATTCAGACGGTAGGGTCAGAATCTGGTGTAAACATGAAAGCATGGATCCGCCCTGCCTTCGAGCAACAGGTCAGGCTACTGGTGGTGGTGTAACGGTGTGGTGGAGTCACCATATCTCAATGCAACAGAGCACCTTTGGGATGTGGTGGAACAGGAGATTCTCATCGCCGATGTGCGGCCGACAAACCTGCAGCAACTGTGTGACGCTGTCATGTCAGCGTGGACCAAAATCTCTGAGGAATGTTTGCAGCACCTTGTCGAATCTGTGCCACGAGGAATTAAAGCAGCTCTGGAGGCAAAAGGAGCTCCAACCTGGTACTGTACCTAATGAAGCGGCCTTGGTGTTTTTGCCCCCTTGACCAAGCTTTTGAACCTCAGAGAGAATTTGTAGTAGAGCTGTGACATAACCTTACCTTTACTTTTGAGTGGTCAAATCAGCTATAGCGGAAGATAACCTACAGCGTGAACCCTCTCACCGTGAGCACTATTGACGACACTTCAACGACCCGCACTCTAAATTTCACAACATTATCTCCCTGCTAGATGGTCTTTATTGATCAGCACATTATTCAGAGTGTCTCCCTCGCTCTGCATTTACACTCTTTTCTTTTTTTATGTGTAGGAACAAAAGAAGTGGCCATAAAAAGACATCGGAAAAGTGAGTTCGGGGCTGTAACCACTCCGCTGCAAAAATAAAGGGAGCGTTTGACTGGTTACAAACACAAAGGTCTGGAAAAGACATAATTATGGAAGCTGAAAAGAGGGAATTATAACAGTAGGAACATTTGTCTTTCTATGGCATTATCTCTTACCTTCACAAGGTTTCTCTGGCATCATTCAGTTTGGGTCAATATAGTTCACCTGTCAATGTCTTAGGAAGGGTCCATGTGACTAAGTGAAAGGGTAGACTATCCTTCATGGTGAAAGCAATGAAATTGGAACTGCAGCCTCCAAAATGAAGACTGATTGTTACTTTTCAGTTGTTACACTATGTGAAACACACCAGGAAAATCCGATTATAGTCCCTACAAATGTTCATATTAAGGAATCTGTGGCAGTGGAGCAGGAGTACTGGGTGTCAAAAGCCAGAGAGATTGGAAAAATCCATGGAAGAGACTCAGTAACTGCACAGTTAGCTTATGCGCACGAAAGAATGTGTGTAAGGCCTCAGTCACACAGGTCCTGAGACCTGTCGGCAACCGTAATGCAACCACTGGTTGCAAAGGAAAAATGTGCATTGTGACTGGTTGTGAGTGGTTACTGGAAGTTGCTATCAGTCGCTGGCATGAAATTGGTATACAGTGCTACACCAAAAATTCCTTGCAATTACGTTTGTTGCTAACAGGTTGCCTTGGTAGCCAATAGTTTCTATGGAAGATGCCACTTTGTCTGCAAATGCTTGCAAACTACGTGCAACTGGTCGCCAACCAGTGTGACTGAAGCCTTCCAAAGACCCTGTCTTTAGACTGGGCCTCTGAGTTTGCAGTTATTTGCATTATCTAATAGTGTCTCAGTAGCTTGTTTTTTAGCATGGGAGCTAGCCAGCTAATTTAGGAACACAACCAATGTTACGCTAGCATGTAGCAAAGAGTTTTAACTCTGATCCTGCACCTTACTACCCTCATAAGCCCAAGACTTACTTAGTTCCTTTATTGCATTCTTCTTGCAATTCCTGTTTTCGCTTTACTGTCTTTAAAAATGCATCAATAAACAGGATTTTTAGCACTGACTAATTCTTATATGCTACATGCTAGCTTCTATGCATTTCTGATTTGTATACTAAACTGATCAGATATGGCGCTTGATATTCAGAATAAGTCAGAGCTTCCTTGTCCTGCAGGGCCTCTTAGTCGACTTAGCGGAGTGTTGTCATGTCTTACTTTAAGGTTTGTGTGACGGAGGAAGGGTTCTTGGACAGAAGAGCATTATGGTTCAAACTTCATGGGATAAAACTTGAAAAAGCATCAGACAATTACATATTGAACAAATGTACCGTGTCTTGTGAAATCGTTTTGGCTGATACGTTTAGGTTGGGATGAGGTTAATTACCCTGGAAGCCCTATCTGTGGTGTCTGTGCATGTGTGAGACTGTGTGATCCCTACATGAATATGAATCCCCACCACTCGAGCACTCTTCTGTTCACTTCTTGTTTTTCTCTGTCGTGACCCGGCCGCTCCTTTCCCCAGAGGGCCTGTTGTGTCCGGTAAGCCCTCTTGACCAGCGGCGGTGACCTTTTGTATCAAAGCTGCATGTGCACAAGAAGTAGCTCACATCAAAGGTGGCGAGCCCACCAAAATAAACCGAGTGTTGTCGCCGGACCGCGGTCCGCCTTTGAACCTCCCCCACCCCGATCTGCGTGACAAAGCTTCAATTAGCCGACATCAGATCACATGTAGGAAGCGGCGGTTCCCCCTCCTTCCTTCTCGATTCACAGACGCTTTGTTTTTGGTGAATTATTCCTGCCTAGTCAGCTGCTGCTGTTGTTAATCAGTCTTAACCATCCACACAGTGATGAAGGTAACTCAGAGATGAGAGCAAACAGAGGCAGATTAGAGGTGGAGGTGTGTGTTTGAAGGGGGCGTTTGACATGGAGCTGCAGTTATGGGTTATTTAAATGTTATTTCTGTTTTACCTGACAGTGTTTAGGTGTGACAAGAAGTGAGGGGAAGGAAGTGATAGGTGCAGTCGTGTCAGGTTCAACATGCTGCTGTTCTGCACCACGAAGAAAACTCTTATAAAATGTCTCATAAATGCGAAAGTCTTTCTGACCTCTGAGGTTTGTGCAATCTCAGGGAGCACGGAGCAAATGTGCAGCATGAGCAAAATAATTGCAGATGTGTTGCTGCAAAAATCATTGCCTTTCTCTTAAACATCTGCTCTTCAGGGCTCCTCTGGTTGCAGAAATAAAAGAAAATGAAAACTTTAGCTATAGCGGATAAAGAAGGCTACTTCTAGCTTTCAGGTAGCTCCGAATGAAACCCCAAAGGGACGTGCATCTCAGGAGGAGCCGGGAGGAGCGTCAACCACACCGAGGGATGAGTTGACATAACTCGCTAAAATTATTGCTAAGCGTTGTTATTGGCTGTAGCTGAGAACCTTATTGCGATCGGCGAATTAGACGCTGCTCAATAAAATGAAGGGAACCCTCGATCATCACGCTACATTAGAGTCAGTTGAGGGGAAAAAGGGAAATCGGTGTGTCCAGTTAGGAAGCGGGAACCATCGTGAATCCATTTCAGCTGCTTTGGTGCAAATCAAAGTGGCAACAGGTGCACTGGAGAGGCAACAACAACACAATGCCCTAAAAGGGAATGGTTTTGCAGGTGGTCGTTGCTCTCTCCTTATCCCTCCTGACTGATTGTCTCTATTTTTGCTTTTTACTTAGTGTCCTCTTAACGTTTGTGTAGAAAAATAGCTAAATGATCAAAACAGTAAGCTGTGGATAAGCCATTTAGACTAACCACACCAACATGCGAGCATGAACGGCAGTGTTGATGAAGAGTGTTTTGGGAGCGTGCAGAAGAATAAAGCTGGTAATCACTGAGTGGCAACGCTTGTTTTTTTTTTATCATTCAACATATTGAAACATTCAAGCAACATAAACATTTACTAGACTTTCCACTTGGTGCTAAGCTGAAACTGCAGAATAAAACCCACTTTTAACAAAGTCAAGGTGCACTTTGGGGACTCAGCTGGCCTTGTGGTGTCATGAGAGAAGCCGCCACTAGATGTCACTCTAAGACGTGATAAAACTCTAAAGCTCTGCCTGCTGTGACGGCGTTGCCTCCAGAACTGGGAGAAAAACTGCCTTATTTCTCTGATGAAACATCAGTATGTTGCAAGAGGAAAAATAATAATCAAAATGTATTAAATAGTAGCATTTAAGGGAGGCGCCTTTGATTTTAAGCGCGTAATACTGCTGATCTTTAAAGAAGAAAAGGTTTCAGGTGCAGAAAGCGCTCAAACGAGGCACAAAACTATCTTCAAACTTGGCCAAACTAAATTAAATGTTTAAACACGATTAAGTTTAATGTGGAAAACATCTAAACTGCTGAAGGAAATAAAATAAAAGCAAATAATCTGCATTCCCATTTCTTGTAAAAATTTTTTCCAGTTTTCACTGACTTGCTTAACTGCACACATCTCGTTTCTCAATTTGTGGTGGCTACAAAAGCAGATGCCTTTATTATCCATTTATACCCCGAACCACCTAGTTCCCACAGTAAGCCACCTCTCCTCAACAGATTGCCATTCAACCTAATTTATGCAGGGTAACCTTTTGTAAAATGTCCATATGCTTGATATGCCTCCCCTCGCACGGGCGCGCGCTAAGCAGCTCACTGTAAACACAGATGGACCCAACTGCTGCAGAAATTGAGGCGAACATCTGTATGGAGGGGCTCTAATGTACCCTATTGCTATTATATTGCTGTCCCATATGGAAACAATCCTCAGCGTGTGCATGAAAAACAAGTACGCGGGACAGGGAAATGCTGTTGGCCCGTGCAAAGAGTCCAAAAAAAGTGAAGGGCTTCAGTTTTTGAAGCTCAAAGGGGAAATGTGCCTCTTTTTTCCCTCCATTGTCTCTCCTTTGGTTTTCAGTAGGATGTATATATTTTAATGGGGCATGTGAGGGGAAGGTGCTGAGTTCAAACACCTTCCCCTCAGAAAGCTGACTCAAGGCATACCAAGGCCGCTGATGAGGTCCACGCGGGGGGGGGGGGGGGGGGGGGGGGGGGGGGGGGGGGGGGGGGGGGGGGGGGGGGGGGGGGGGGGG
>JAVDPK010001772.1:258096-282434 GCA_034780415.1 Cichlasoma orientale | reverse complement strand
GTAAAACGACGCCCCCCCCCCCCCAAAAAAAAAAGAAATCTCCTTGTTTTGCTACCATTCTGAGAAAGAGGTTCGAGGGGTCTCCTTCCCTCTCGCCATTCACTCACACATTGCACCTCGCTCAATGACGATTCCCGCGTTATAATTTGGCCAGAAAATTATTAGGCAATAGATTGCGGCGGCTATCGGGAGACACCGGGCTCGCTGCGAATGGCAGCAGCGGCATTATCTCAGCCCCTTTCGTGGAGCTGCAGGTTTCAAACTGGCAGCTAATGATTGAATTAATTCAACAAAAGCAAATGATGTTTCTTTCGGGGCTCAATGGCAGCCTCGCGAGGGAAAATTCAAAGAGCAATTCTTCAGGTGCCATGTCGTCTCGGGGAGAGAAAGGGCGGGTAAATAATACAGAAAGGAAGGAAGCGTTTACAATTTAAATAGGCATTAGTAAGTCATAACCCTCGGAGCACGTCTCTCATCCGAGCTCCCCGCAATCCATGTTTAGGATTCACCCAATGTAATATAATAAATGCACTGTTTATAAATTTAGATAAACCCATGTGACATTTAAGTGTAATTCTCATTTAAATGGGACACTTTGCCTCCAAGTAAGCAAACGTGTTAGAATAACACGAAATCTGCATTCTGTTACACACACGGAGCGCCATTGAGAGCGTGTTTTACATAATTTCACTGACTGTCTGAGAAAATGAATAAACAAAGAATTATGTAAAATGTTGTGATCTGAATTACTGAAATAATGCACATGATTAGGATGCGTGTAAAGGGGGTGGGGGGTGGGGGGGTGTGTGCTGGCACTGCGCGGAGTGTTGGTGGAAGTAAAAAAGCAGGGCAACAACAACTCCCTGCTACAGTCGTATTTATAGAGAGCAAAGGCCCGTATTTGATTACTATTTTTAACTCGCGTGCGCCGAGAGCTTTCGGTTCAATTCAAGTAGCGTGATTTTTTTCTAAAAAAAAAAGAAGAATGTGGCCAAAGCATCACAACACAATTTAGTGACATTAAAAAATTCAATCTGCTTAATATGCTTAATAAATAGCTTTAGCATGTTGATGTACACTGGGCAGCCAGGTGTGCCCCGCGTCCTTCTCCTAGGAGTATTTAAAATTTTCAAATTTTCATTTTAGCTCGCTGAAATATGGAATTAAAGAACTGGACTGGTTAAATTAAATGTTCCTCTCTTCAGTGGATGATTTAGTTTTCAGGAGGAAGTGCGTCACCTGATTTTTTTGTTTTGTTTTTGTGCGTCTCCTGTTCGATTGCCAGCTCGTGGTCACGGTTTCAGACGGCTTTCTTTGCGCTGTGCTATAATTTGGTTTGTTGTCTCAGCGCCGACCGACACAGGACACTGCGGCACTCTTTTCCGGTCTCATCTCTAGTGTTTGGAGGGCTTTGGGGATGGAGGGCGTCTTGAGGGCTGGATTTAAGGTGACAAATCTGAGTGCTCTCTTCTGGATGTTGAACGATAAACATTCGAGCCTCGTCAGTTCAAATATTTTAACTACGCTCAGAGGACTTAACTAATTATGGCTGTGATGCAGCCTTGCGCCGTATTTTGATTTTAAAGCTTACGAATGAGTTTTTGACCGTCGCACAAATAAACACTGTTTATGCGTGCTGCCGCTTCCTGTTTGAAAACGCTCACTGCCTTCCCTCCGCGGCAGCTGGAGTTGAGCTGAACTTGTTGTGCTACATCAAGGCGATATCCAAAACAAGATGATTGACCTTTGCCATTGGCCCCCGTTGCGGTTTTAATGGTGATGCATGGATTTTCTTTAACGTGCTGCCAAGGGACTCACATTAGCATGCCATTTAGAACCTGCATCCTTGCCTGAAATAACACTTATTGCATAATATCCCGATGAACAAGCTCCGGTAATACACCACAATTAAGCTCGGGAAGCGTTTTGCATCTGCCAGCCCTCCACTAGCCGTGATTATTTGGCAGTAGGTACACAAAGGGTTATGGGCGGTCGTTTGATGGACACGCAGGCCTTTTGATTTTTAATTGTAATTGTAATCCTCTCCACTTGAGGGCTGAAAATGTGCCGTTTGAAATCTGGACGGAAGATGGAGGGGGAGAGGCGATGTTCAGAGAGGCCCTCTTCACGTTGGCGATACATTAAAAGGTTTAATCCAACTGAAATGTAAATCACAGTTCTTGAAAACAAATTACGCACAAAGATAACAGGGCCAGCGCTCTATCAATAAAGCATCAGAAAGGGCCGGAGCAGTCACTCCGTGTGTGTGTCTCTGTGTGTGTGTGTGTCTCTGTGTGTGTGTGTGTGTCTGTTTTGTAAAAAAAAATATTTTCTTTCAGGGGCCAAATTGCAGCAGAGCTGTTATCAGGGGTAATGGTAAACTGTCAGCCAGGCCAGGTTGATTACAAGGTTATCGTAAACAATCCCGTCTAACTGCTGTGGACAGACTGAAGGGAAGGGGGTGGGATTGGGGGGGGGCAGATGAGGAGCACACACATCACATTCATCAAGCACATTTAAAAGAACGCTCAGGGGTTCGATGGTTGCCATCACCGGCTCCCCTGTCTCTCTAACTCATGATAATTGCCCCTATTTCTGCTTCTCCTCTTGGTGATTTTTCTCTGCAGACCTTCACTCTGTTATCCCATCGCTCCATCAGGCTGCTTGTAATATTAGGAGAGATGAAATTTGCGACTGTCAGTTTGTCAGCTGCGAGGTCTCGAAAGCGATTTGGAGCGCTGGGGGAAATGCTTCATCTGAAAATGATGGTTAAACCCTGATGAGACGGAAAGGTGCGCGCGGACGGTAACTGATAGGCTCGCGGAGCAAAGGAACGCCGGTTAAGTATGACATCAACGGGAAGATTGATCAATTTGACATTTCATTCTGATATGTTGTGTATGATGTACCCGCGAGCGCCTAAAAAAAAAAACAAGATTCATTTCCTGTTTGAAACATTGCCTCTGAGATGTGTGTAATCTAAGAGAAAGGCTGTATTTAAGGGGGGGGGGGGGGACCGGCGTTGCCCTCTGCTCTAGCATGTCTGCCTTCAACAGGGCTGTTATTGAGCTCAATCAGCTCCTTGTTAGTGCCAAAGTCATTCAATTAAAGGGAGCTGGAGAAACAAATTTGCTACAAATCGAGCTGAGAGAGGGCCGCAGAGAGACAGGCGAGGAGGGTGGGGCGGGCGAGGATTCATTTCGGCGAGGTTGCCCCCTGTCCCGAGTTGGAGTCCTGATAGTAAAGATACATAGGCGGCCAGGGGAAGAGGCCAGGCTTTCTTGGGCCTTCTCCATTAGAGGGGGCGGGTGGAACAATCGGCTCCGTTGTCCCGGCCGGGAAAGTGATGAGGTTGCAAATGGAATCCCGCAGAGGGAAACAAAAGATGAGGAGATTGTTTAGTGCAACCTGACTCTCAGGTAGGTGCCCCTCTTGGACACGTTAATTGATCTCATTTGTTACCTATACCTGCCCGATCAAGCTGCTATCATTGCCCGGGAGAAGGAGGGGGGTGCAACTTAGCCTCGCAAGGACTTGTGGTGTCATGTCCCGTAAAGAGGAGGCAGACGATGATAAAGAAACACCGAAGGAGGCGAAATTGCAAACAGAAGGGACGGTGCAAATCTATAAGCAAATAAAAGACGTGCAGAGAGATATACGAGAAAAGGGAGCCGCGGTCAAGCTGAGGCACAGAAAGAGCGGAGGCGAGTGAGAGGGCGGCCTCTCCTGCCAGTCCACGCTCTAGTCTTACAGGCTTCATTTCACCGCTGCTCTGATGGGCCCTGAAACCGGACACTCCCAAATATCCCAATTACACCTGCACTTCTTGTCCTTTTGTAACAGGAATTCTGCTATTTTTTTTTTCCCCTCTCCCCTCCCAGAATCTCAGCAAAAACAAAGCGCGCAATTGTCCGGCGTGGAGCTGAGACGACCTGCTCAAACATCCATGTCTGTTTTACTGGACGCGGGCGGATCGGATGTGCTTTTAATGGTCCTAATTGGACACTGTGTTAGTCTGCAGTTATGTAAACTGTACATCAAGCTGCTGCAGTGACAAGTTTCGAGACATTTTGAGAGTAAAGTCTGGGCACTGTTGGTGCGATCCCAATCCTGTGTTTATAATACAGCAGCAGAGATGGCTGCCGTATTATTAAACCCCCCACATGACACGACAAAAATGTGAGGAAAATAGGATTTTTATGATAAAATGTAAAATTTTGCACACCAAGAATGCACTGTGGTGGCTGATGGATGGCATCATTGGTATTCTTTTCATATTCCTGCTCCTCTACATTGCTATTTATGCTCAGTACAACCTTTTTATTACCCACTGAAATTGATGTACTGACTATGCACGGGCCGCGGAGGCAGGGAAGGTCTCCGAGGACTTTACCCCTCGTGCTTTCATGAGCTGATTTGCTACCTTCTGGTTGAGCAATGATGTGCGTATCCTCTTGCCCTCAGCGAGACAAAGTGCAAGTTTGTTTGTTCAAGGTCTCTGTAAAGTGAGCGTGCAATCGCTAGCTGCGCTCTTTTGTCTCAGTGTGTCTTTTGCAACTTCGCCCCCCTCCTGCCGGCATGTCTTCTGAGCTGGCATGGCAGGGTGAGAGCTCTCCAAGCTGCCCGCAGCTTCTCATGCATCCTGCTTGGCTGTCACAAGACGCGATGGGCGCCATTCAACCTAATTAGTGAAATCCACTCTGATGTTGGGAAGAGGGGGAAACGGGAGAAAGAAATCACATTTTTTATTTCGCCCCCTGTCCGTCATCTGCCAATTTCACTGGAAGTAAAAGAGTGGCACCAATTAATGACCGTGGGCTGGAGGCGGCACCAGCACTGGCACAAGCGCAGCATGTTTCAAGCGTCGGGTGGCATCATGCGAGGCCTGCTTCTCTACCGACGCTAAAGCAAATGAAATGAGACTAATGGGGAGCTCATTTCCAGCCGCTGATTAAAAGGCCTGGGAGCTCCTGAGGCATCGCCCAGGTCCAGGTCTAGGCCCAGCATCACGGGGCCTTCACATTGCTCCTGTAATGTCATTTTGGACATCAGCACGTCTGTCTCCCTGAGGTCATCTTTCTTCAGAGTCTCTCATTTTGTTTGTTCTGCAGCAAAGGCAGGGTTAGGAAATCTACGCTTTCCTTTGGGGTGTTAATTAAGGGGAGCATCCAAAATTAATCAGCAAATTCACTAGGGCGAAGGGCGATGTGTCTGAAGGCCTGGAAACAAAGTCCGTGGAGCGCCCACGGAGAAAGGAGCCCTCGGCAATGGCCGGGTGGATAAACAAGTGCACAGACGGTGATCTGACACAAAAATTCATGTAAGTATAAAATTTTACACTCATTTTCCCTGTCAGCTTGTCACAATGAATTATAAAGGTTGATTCGCTTATCCGGCTAAGGGAGATCACCCACACCCGGTCATCTGAACACCATCATATGGTCAACGTCTGCTGGTGGAGGCCCGCGCTAGCTGCTGAGCTAAAGCTACGTCGGGCCGGGCACGCGGGAGCGCCGATCGGCACTTGCGTCGACGGTTCGCGCTCGAGCGCGTGCAGACAATGTCAAATCTGCAAATCCTCCGTTTTCCACCACAAGAATGGAATTTTCTCGGCACCTTCCCTTTCTCTCCTTTCATTCACCTTATCCTCACTTTCATTATCCCGCCGCACTTAGATAACTCTCCATTTTTGTCTTTCAATTTATCTTTGGAGTTTTTTTTTTTTTTTGCCACATTCTCTAATTAGCACAGTGCCTGCAGGCTATTTGTGACCTTTCCATATGTAAATAGATGGATGCTTCCCTCCCTCTCCCCTCTCTTCTCTTCTGTCTCTCCCCTTTTCTCTCTCCTGCTCTCTGACTTGCAGTGACAGGATGTGTGCAGTCAGAGTAGGCCAGTGCTCATGTGTGGATGGATGACACCACTCAAGGCATGTTTGGCAGCGGCTCCGGCGATATCAGGGAGTGAGGTGTTCGGGAGAGTGGTGATTGACAGCTGCCAGGTGTGACACTGCCAGCCTGACACAGTGTGTAGCAACTGTCTGCTGTCACTTCCCCTCGCCTCATCGTCTCTAGTGTCGAGGCGGCGCGTCACTCACGCCATCCTTTAAGCCCTCTCGCCCAGGGTGCTTCTGCAACTTGCAGCTGGAGTGCGCCAACTTTGGAGTTCACTTTGGAGAGGCCTTGCTGCTCAACAGCAGTAGTTTCTTAATCTAGGACAGAGCTTATTTCATACTTTGGAAGCAGGTGTTTTTCCCCAGGTGGTATCGAAAACCGAAGACAGGAAGTCTAAATTGAAGTCTGCTGAAACGAGGGGCCTTTTTCAGTGCCACTTTTTAAACTTAATCTACTCCGGCTGGTGCTGTTCAATATAGTGAATCATTATGCATAAAAGCACTGTCTACTGGCCAGTAATTTCTCTGGGGAAATGGTTTCACCACTCACAGAAGATCCCGCGTTAATCAGTGGACAGTGAGAGTTTAAAACCCACCTAAACCAGGGGCCGACCACCTCAAAATGCAGCCCAGGATCCAGCCCACCGAAGGGTCCCCTCTGACGTGCAGAGGATGGCTTCGCAAAGAGTAAAAACTGAAAATGAAGGGAAGAAACTCTGGACTTTTCACTGCATTTCGCAGTAGTTGCTTTGTGTTACACTTCCTCAAGAATGAGAGTCCCAGCTGTTAATTCCATCAGAGCCAGGGGACTAGATCCTTGACAGCTTTACAGCCTTCTGACTGACAAAGACATTGCTCACGACCTGCTCTGCTGCACCTAAATATGTAATAAATAAATCATTAAATAGCAGAAAATATCCTGTTTTGTTCACTATATATAAACCATTATATAACAGAGAATTTTAACAGTGGCTCCTCAGTGTAAAGAAGCACTTTTTGTAAATTAACTTTCTGCTGGCATTTTTCTGAAATTTGTTTTTAAAAAAATAGGTTATTAGGCAATATACTGTATGTTTTTAGCCGTCTGGCCCATTTCAGGTCAAACTAAGTTGTATGTAGCCAACTGCTGCCCCTACAGCTGTATGTAACTGTGTGGAGTGGCTGTAGCTCAGGTGGTAGAGTAGGTCATATATTGTACCAACTGGAAGGGCGATGGAAAGTAAGAAAGCACTTTGAGTGCTCAAACAGAGCAGAAAAGGCCTATAGAAGTACCAGTCCATTTGCAAACTAAAACAAGGTCCATGGCTTAAACCCTTTGGGATCTATATGAGAGGCGCACTCATATCTGAACTGAAAGAATTTGGCTAAAACTGCACTATACTAATTAATCTATAAAAACACATCAGCTTAATGGAATACACAGCCTTAAAGGTGGGGCTGTGGGTTTTGATAAGCCTGCCATAAAGCCTGAAACATCAAGAAAAGTTGTCTTCAAGTCACTTAAACACCTCAGATCAGTTTAGTGAGACCAGTTCCTTCAGTTCTGGTTGATTTTGCAGCTGATTCCAGAAGGAAGGACCTGCAAACTCGCTCTTTGAATCAGAAGGCCTGGATTGATTTAAGGCGTTGAGGTTGATATGCTTACTGAAGCTAGTTTATGTTAACTGGCCGAGAACATGCTGTGCTAAACACCTTAAGCTGATGAGAAACAGTGGCAGAAAGTAACGCGTTCACTCCAGTAAAGAACTTGAATACTTTTGCTTCTGACACTCTGAAAGTGTGCCTGATAATAGTTGCATGGATTTACTCGTAATGGAAGATTCATCCAATACGGCATTTCCAACAGTAAGTTGCAAGTAACACTTATAATGCTATATACAACAATAGCTGAAGACCTAATGGTCCAGTTCACTCAAAAAGCTTAACAATATCCTAACAATGTGTGCAATAATGAGGCTCATGTTTAACATTGGCCCAACGGTGGGCAAGTGTTGGCCCTGCATACAAACTGACACTGCTATCGCTTTGACTTATTTTTCCTCCACCAAGGCGAGAGTCTGTTATGCAAAAACCAGACTGTGTTAAAATTTGGTGCAGAGATGGATAGCACTCTTTAAAAGTGAAAGTTGGGGCACTGGCCTTGGCAGAAGATGTGCTCTCCAAGTGGCCTCCTGTTTTCATGCAGTGCAGTTTAGTGGATGAATTAGGTTGCGTGGTAAAACATATCAAAGGACACTGAGTAGCCAACACTGGCACCGGGCCCTTCTGAGTTTGGGTGGGCGTGGGGGGTGGAATCTGAACAATTCCTTCGCACTGCTGAAGTTACATGCAAGTTAATGCAATTCAGCCATAAACTGGTGTCAAGACCCCGGTTTGAATAATGGTCTCTCTGGCTACCCACCAGGCTCCGCTCACAGAGACAACTTTGGGGAAACAATATGAAAAGAATACATTTGAAGTTGGTGAGACACACTGGCTGCTGGAGAACTTTTCTCGACGCCAAAAAAAAAAAAGGAATACGCTGCCGGTATGAATCCCGATATGGATTCTTATTCCTCAGAGACAATCCAAAGTGTTTTTACTCACATTTGCATATATTACAGAAGAGGCGGCTCGATTGCCAAACCAGATCACTTTAAAAGACAAATGCATACAGCAGCTATGAAAGCGAACCCAGTTATTATGGCATATTAATTGATGATAATCTTTTGTGCCAGTTCACCACTTAGAACCGGGCGATCTCTGACCTGTGCCGATGATTAATATAGATACAGAGCAGGAAAACACAAATGAGCGAGTGCACATGCGACAAATAACTCGGAAGAGTTGTCATCTTCTGTGCGCGCGCGCTGCCGTGCGGGCGCGACGGGACGGAGTAAATAAAGATGAAATACACGCGACGTAATTCTTTCACCCTGGCGTTACATTTAATGCATGAATAATGTCTACAAATGGCAGGTCTCTTCCTTTCACTTTGGAGAGAGAAGTGTATTTACAGACTGCCGGTGGTCCCTGGAGGCCCCCTTTTCCCCTCTCAGCAGTATTTAATACCTCTAAAGTGCATAATTGCTGATCAGAGAGTCTGCGATGCTGTGTTTGGTGTGTAAAGGACTTCTTTCAACAAGGAGAGGAGAAGGGAAGGGGGAAGGAATGCTACACCTCCAGTATCATGTGCCATATTTGTTCACAGTGGCTGGTAGTAGCAGGGGCAAACACAACAGCAGAGTGGCTGTCTCAATAGCGAGCCGGTATCTCTTTACCGGAGTCTTTTTGTGCAAGGGAAGAGGCTTGGTTGTCGTGTAGTGCTGGCTAACCTTCGGCTGCACAGAAAGCCACTTAATAAGTAAAAGCTCAGTGTGATTCTGATCTGGCACAGTGACCTCTAGAGAGGCACACCCACGAGCTCTCGCTGTCCCTCGGTGTCCATGTCCCCCCGACCACAATGGGTGGCGGGGACGTGACATCAACATTATTTTCCCCCCACTCCCTAAGCGAGCACCTGCTTAGCCGGCAACCACCACCAACGCACCGCTACCCCCCTCCCTTCAAGCCCCCAGAGTGGTGTCCCCAGCCAGGGCCAAGGCCACGGCGCATTCCAGCCCGACACTGATGCGAGGTGACCGGACTGGACGGTTCACACGGCCCCTCCAGTGGTGCTGGGGATGCAGCCAGAATCGCACGCAGACAGCTGGGGGAGATGGGAGAGGAGGAGGAGGAAGAGGAGGATGCGGGGCACAAACAGCCATAAGAAAGAACAAGTGGAGTTAAAGTTGACAGGTTCAACAGAGCAGCTGAATGTCAGTAACAGCAGCCAAAGAAGGCTTGAAAGTGAACACACAAAGTCGTTGTTGAACTGTTGTTTATGCAGTTTGTTTCTTTGGTGTTACCTTCAGTGCGAAGTTTTCATGCTGCTTTCCAGAGTTTAGTTGGCTACATGGATCTGTTGTTGACAATATTTGAGAATCTGGACTCGAAACTTTTACTAAAATCCCACCATGTCTGATACATAAAATTACATACATAAATATATATACATAAAGCATATAAAATGTACATACTTCCAAGTATATGCATTTTAAATAGCTAAAAATGTGCTTCAAACATTATATTTGTGAAAACTTTTAATTTGCCTAAATATGTCTAAAGGCAAATAGCAGTTAAAGCTAAAACTAGTTTGCTATATTTTTTTTATTTTGTTAAAGCAACAACAATATAAAAACTAATTCTTTTTCCTTAAATATATTGTTGTATGAAAGCAAAATTTTAAGCCAAAGCTTTTGCTAACTTGTTAAAACTTTAGGCTAATGCTTTAGAATTAAAAATATGTAAATAAATAAATGATCGTGACTTAAAATTTCAACTGAACTTTACACTAAAAATCATGATGGGGCTGTAAGGTGAAGATATGATTTATAGCTAGCTATTGCTAGCATGTAGCTGTTTCTGACTTGAAGCTAAAATGTAAACTGTCCTTATTTTTCACTCTAGAACTCCATGAGACAGAATCATTAACAGGTGATGTTAAAAAGTCTGTTAAAAGACAAACTAAACCAATGTGCTAGCTAGCTGTAATGTCAACTTTCTATTTATTTATTTTTCAGTTTGAGCATAAAAGCTATCATGGTGGCATGTTTTTTTTTAGCATTCATCACAAATGTTTTGTTTTTCCAACAAAGGAAGAAAATCATCAGAATTGTGGTTAAAAAAAAAACATTTTAACCAGTATTTTTTTTTAGGTATGATTTAATTTACTTTATCATAATATATATATTTTGTTACCAAATACCCAGAAATAACAAGAAATCCATCATTATATGTGGACCAATTTTGCTTATGTACGTACCCACCTTATCCCAAAGGCTTACTCTGAGCCCCGAAAGGAGCAATAAATTAACACGGATGATCAGAAAAGGCTAAATACCAAAGCTAAGACCTACTGTAGTTTAGCTACTCCCGAAATTATGCTAAAATGTCAAACTTTAAACTCCCCCCCTCAGTCCTTTATGCACTCCAGAAATAAAAACTCCAAAAGCCGAGAGAAGAGCGAAGACATTTTTATTGCAGGCCGTTCACTTGAATCTTTAAATATCACTCATGTTGTTAGTCTCTTTGCTTTACTGTTGAACAAAGAGTTATTGACTGAAGAGGATCATCTTGAGAAGAGGATAAAATACTGAGACTGTAGCATGCTAAAGTAGTGTTCTGCACTGATTCGGTAGCACACTTAAATATTTTCAATCAGGAGGTCTATTAATTATAGAAACCCCCTGTCTGCTCATTTTAGGGCATCATTGTAAGTTTTACTATGAAATCTGAATGCTACTTGTACACTGCTACATATACATAAAAAAAGAGTAATTTACTGAGATTTCTGAAGAGCCAGACCAATGAATGTGATAAAAAAAAAAAGACAAGCTCCGTGTCTTAATTAAACGTATCAGCTCTAAGGCATATTTTGTCAGCCCGACAAATATTTCGCTCCTTCTCAAATGCAAAGATTGCTAGCTTGTTCTATCAGGAAAGTGTTAATTAATGAAAGACAAACCTTCTTCAGCTTGGCGCACATGTATGCAGGCGCAGCCGCAGCTCCCGCACTTAGGCGGCCACTTATACACTCACACCACTCACACACACACACACACACACGCACTCGCACAGACACACAACCTTATTAGCCGCTGTCCTCATGTGGGATCACCGTTTGTTGGTGAACCGTCGCTCTGCTGAATGAAAGGGAGAGAGGGCTGAAATAATTTGTTTAATTTGGAGCAGCTCCCAACTCAGCAGGTGAGAGGAAGCGAGAGAAAGAGTGTGTGTGAGTGTGTGTGTGTGTGTTTTCTTTTTGTGTGCAGTCTTCTCATCATGTGTGTTTGGTGGCAGGTCAGGGTCTCACTTCACTTGCCCCAGCTGCAGACCCTCAATTCATTGGTTTGGGTCACGATGACATGTGGAAAGCAAAATCCCTGCCACCCAACATCACCCCCCCCACCACTTCCTGCCTCACCCGTCCTCTGTTCCCCGACCACCCCCACCACCCCCTCCCTCCACGACCCCCACAAACCCAACTCCTAATTATCTCTGAATAGCAATTTTATTGAACCCTAATTTGTGGTAATGAATTGTGATAGGTGGCAAAGCAGAGAGAAAGAAAAGAATAACTTCACCCCCCTCCCTCCCCACCACATGCACGCATGCACACACACACCCACACACACACACACACCTCTTTGTTAATTGTTAGGGCAGCCACTCTCACCCGGAGCTATTGCTGATAATAAGTGTTATTGTCCGTGTTTGACCCTCACTGACCACAAGATGTTCATATGACGTCCAATTCAGGGTTAGATACATAAGAACAAATGTAAGTGAGTCAATTTGCCTGTAAAGTGGGGGTCATGACAACACAACGTAACTTTGGGGAAAATCTAGTGCTGCTCTGGGAATGATGCTTAGTAGCAACCCCATGACGACCACCTTCATGCAGAAACAAACAAACAAACAAACACTGGTACACTGCTTTGTCATCTGAGGGGACTCCGAACTGTGGATCTCTGTTCTGGCAGAGCTCGGTCACTTGAAAAGCGGCGAGCGAGGAGGCTGGGAGGGCCCTCGAGCCGAGGCTGCCGTCGAGGACCAGGCAGTTTGGATTCAGTCAGCAGGGACCGCCACAACAGGACTCTCCTCCGTCGTCAATCGGAAACAAGAGTTCTCATCAGCCAGGGCGGGGTCACGGGGTCAAACCAGACAGCTCTGATACAGATGAGTCTTTCTTTTTACTCTTTCTCTCTCAGAGAAAGACACGAAAGGCATGCATGTCCATAAAGGAAGGAGGGCTTGTTTGCTGTCTGAGGCCTTTTAAAAAGGGAGTTTTTTCTCCCCACTGTCACCAAGTGCTGTGTCAGATCTTTGGCTGCTTCTTTGACGCGTCTCAAGTTTGATGCATTGCAGGTGGATTTTTTTTTAAAAAATGTTTAAGAATTTGTGGAGGTTAAATGTCATCATTACAATGCAAAGTAAATATTAAGGGGGATATTTAGGATATTTTGACACTGCAGTGGTTGAAAAACTGGGCATCATTGAAGCCACTTCCAATCTACCCAGCTCAGTCTGTTGTTCCAGCCATACTGGGCTCATGTAATTGTGTTTAATAATGTTATCTTACACTGTAAAGTGGCCTTAATAGTACCCTGTTTCACTCTGAGTCACTCTAACTGGTGTATCCAGCCACATTTAAAAGCCTTATTTAAATTTCCTGACAGGAAATTAGCAGTACAAACACACCGTAGCTCCTCGTCTTTCCCACCAAAATTCATTTGCAAACCATCCTGAAGAATATTATCTCAAGCTATATGATATCTGAAAGCAAAACACTGAAAACTGAATAATACTCTAAAAATCCCAATAATTTAAAGACTAGTTCTGTTTCTTTTTCTCTTTTCCCCTCGTTTTACTTACCCAGAGTGAACAAAGCCCCACAGAGGCCAACTTTCCCCTCATGATTGGAAGGGATCTCCAGCCTATATCTGGTCATACAAACACTGTTTGCTCTGGGCTTCCTGTCTGTGGACTTACATTACAATGTGTAGATTTAGAGATTGGGAAACTAAAGTCACCGGGCTTTTCAGCTGGATAACGGCTTCCTCCTCCTCTCTCTCAGCCACCCCCTCCCTCCTCCTCCTCCCTCCATCTCCAGCCCACTGTCTGTCACACTGTCGTCCAATACCAGATGGTAGGCGTTCAACACGGAGCGCAGCGCCGCTAAGCTAAAATACCTGATTACAATTCACCAATACAATTCAAATATCATGGGCAGGCTTAAGGATAATACCTCTGTAACAATATCATTTATTTTGTCTCTGTTCCCTTTATCCTTGTTTTACTGGGAGAGGAGACTGCAAAGCTCTTTCTCAAACAGATAAAAGAAAAGATAACCCCCCCCACCCCCTGCCCCCCCCAGTCCTCTTCCTCTGTTCCTGTGGGGATTATTATTTCTTTCCATGTCCCTGTGCCAATAAGAAAAATAAACCCAATAAGAAAATAATAAGTTAACGCAACTTTACTTTTTATTCCACATTTAACAACAACAAGCATAAAAAAAAAATCCAAGTGCAAATATTTATAGTATGTAAATCGTACCTTAGCTGACATTTCAGAGCCATGACAATAATGAATGAAAATTTTATGCCAAATTCATATTTATGCTGTTTATTCATATTTGACGAATGTATTCAGCTCCAGCACTGTCATACATATACATTGTGTTCTTGTAAATGCATGAAGTGCACTGATAAACTTCACATTAGTGGTGACATATTGAATAAAACCCATGGGCAGTTTGTATCTAAATAATAATAGTAATAAATACAGTTATATTATAATTTAAGATCATTATTATAATTTTTATGTAATTTTCTGGACGATACCAGAGGGAAAACACATTTTAAGTAGGATTTATTTAACCTTAAAAAAAAAATCTTGTTGGTAGTTCTAAAGATGAAAATAAATATTTTTTATTTAATTTCAGATTTTCGGTGTTATTTGAAAGATTTTCTGTATCAGTGGCAGCATATTTTATTCCATGTGAACATATTTAATTATATATTTATGCTGTTCTGAAGATGCTTTTTTGTTAATCAAAAAGTTTGTAATTCATACACTAATTTCTGATATTTCAGTACAAACAAATGTATGTGACACATTAGATGAGAATTCACAAAATCCAATTTAATAAGCAGAAAAATTCAACTATTCAGTTTTCACAGCATTTTGTTTTGTAAGTATGCAACAAACAGTATAACTGTATCCAGCATGTTTTGGATTTTGAATGAAAAAAGACACTAAATGCAAAAACATGGGCCGTGCACTGGTCAATTTAGAAATTATAAATATATTACATATAGCAAAACTATATATATATATATATATATATATATATTTGCACATAGTTAGTTGTCTTATATTAATTATAGTGTCTCGCATTGCTTTGATTCATAATAAAAGCCTATCAGAAGTCCACAGTTCTATTATGCAACATTAAAGATTTATTAAATTTTAAATATATAAAAATGTAAATTTTATATTTAATCTCACATCTGAGAAGTAGCAGAGTCCTATTCTTACTCAGAAATAAAACATGGAATTAGGTGTTACTTGCAAGACAAGATCAAGTTTTGCAAAGAGAAATCTGAATCAGTCTAAATATTTGAAATTCCAGTTAAGCAGGTTCACGCATGCAAATCTAAAGGTACTCTTCAAATGTAATCTAAATGGACTTCTTCCCACTTGGGGTTCATATATACATACATACATATATATATATATATATATATAAAAACAAGTCAGATCCTAAGCAAGTTTTATGTCCTGACTTTGTTGCTTTCCAAGAACAAATTCTCACACATTCTCCATAAGTATGACTTTAACTTCATACAGAGCTCCAACTTCACAGCAACTTCCTGCTTGAAGATAATTTTGAAGCAGGAAACTATTGAAAACCACTGACCCTTCTTTTGCTGTATTAAAGTATAACTCTCATTTGGCCAAAGTGGAAAAAAACCCAACATTTTCAGCTTGACCCTAACGTGTGTTTTTAACTTTCTCCAGCTGGTTGGGGGAACGTTCATAAACCCAACAGTTGTAGGAATTTTCCATCACCCAGGCGAGCACGCAAGCTTCAACCAAACACATGAACCCCCCCACACCACCACCACCACCACCACCTTCCCAAAAGTGGATTTTGGAGGTTTTTTCTCGACTGACAGGCATTGAGACAGAAAGCAGCGGTTGCTCGCTGTTTGGAGGCGAGGATGTGATTCTTCCATGGCCAGAGTGTGTTTTTCTCTCAGAGTGTGATCTCTGGTGTGGGCAGAGGTGCATCTAGCCGCCCACACCGCTGGCACCGCTGCCCATGTAGCACCCATAACACTGAACCATTAGTGGCATGGCAGTCTACCCACATCTCAACCACCTTCATTAGTCATTCAGCTCCTTATTTTTGTTTGGTTTCCCCTCTGGCTCCTAATTAATGCTTAATCGAAACTGCTGAACTGAGCTGGTAGAAAATTCATGAATATTAAAATCAACCCTGACGTTTTTTCTCACTTTCTCCTCATTTTTTTCTTTTCCCTCTTTCTTTCTCTCTCGCTCTCTCTTTTTTTTTTTTTGGGTTTTGGCTTGTCAACAGTAGTAGCCAGACGCCATTAATTTCTGTTGCTGTCAGAGATTTAAGATGTCATCCTTTTCCCCCCCTTTTATTTATGTTGTGCTTTTCACCATTTTTGCCAATTTTGACGTGAACTCAGGAGTTTTTTTTGTCTCTTTGATGTATAATTTTTCAATCAGAGGGCACTCGGTTACAGTTCCACTTTGAAAGAGGCCCTTTAGTTGAGCAGACAGTAAACTCATCAGGTCTGAGACCCTCAGCAGCGATACAGATGGAAGCAGATAAACGCCGTAACACCACCAAGTCAAATCCCGTGACTTGTTTTTGCATCGTTTTTAATTCTCAGAGGAAACTTGTTAAAGTTTTCTTTCAAATTGCATCCCCCAAAACTGATTTCTATTGACCCGTGCTGACAGAGCTGTTTGCAGGCTGGAAGCTCTGCCACCCAATATTTGGTTTTATAAGTTTCAAAGTGCAGACTCAGCGTTAGATCTGTTATATGACCAAGGTTAGTAAGTTCATTTCGCCTTAAATCCTCTCAAATATTAGTTTTCTGAATTGATCAAGTTCTGAAGACTGTTTTTGTCCGGAAGCTTAAAGAATTAAAGGAAGTAGTTTCCAGGCTTGAAACGACTTTCGGGAGAATAATTCATGCGATGAAGAAGGCATATTTAATATTTAATATCGTATTTGAGAAGTTACAATGTAGCAGAGTCCCTTGCTTACTCCAAAATAAAAGATCTGATTAGGTTTTTATTTATAAGTGCTAAACTTTAGATTTCCAACGATGGCTCCGAGGAATCTTTACAAATTAGATACATAAGGAAAAGTACAATTACCCAGCTATTCATGCAGCTTACAGAGGATCACTCCTAAATGTGTTTTCTTGTTACCTCTAATGGGACATGATTATTAATATTTCCTCGGAGGATGCCCCGTCAACTCTGCTCAAAGTTTGTGAGCAGAAAACCATTTAAAAAATATACACTAGCCCCCGCTGTTTATCATATTTTATTAATAAAATCGGAATCCGGAATGAATGTATTCCAGCCTCTTTTAGGCTTTCATTATTCAAAACCCCACACAAGATATACTTATATAATAATGCATGATTGTGGAGAAAAAAGGCTTCCCATAGCAACACAATCACGTTGCTGTTTGTAAAGAAATAAACATATGTCTATATTTGTTGTGACTAAATTGATGGTGGCAGAGCAGGCGAACCAAATTGAAATCTTAGTGACAATTTCTCTGAAGTTGCTCAAATACAATTTGACTTCTGACAAGGGGGATGCAATTTATAAAACAGAACATGCCATCAGTGGAGGCCGGCATTTGCATAATGAGGATACTTCCATTTCCGCCAGCAATGTTTTTGACAGCCTCTAACTAAAAGCTGTGGCGGAGAGGAGTGAGAAATGTCGATACAAATAATCCAGAAGAGGCAGAAAGAGGGGCGATCAGGGCAGCCACCGGATCCATCAAAGAGCCCGGCGAACAAAACAAACATAGTTTGGCAAAAGACGAAAAACAGCAGCGTGCCCAGGCTGCAGTGATGCTAGGTGACCCTGGCATAAAAGGGACAGAGGGGCCTTCTGCCCTGAGCAACGGCGTTGACTTTGAATGCACCGGAGAGGAGTTGGACCGCAGGAAAATCCACTCCAGAGGTTGCTCTGATAGGTTGACAAATATGACTGAACTGACGCTAATGCCATGCAGCTCTTTTGCTCTAATTGTTGATTCAATTTGCTAATGACTAATTTGATTTAAGTGGCAGGCACATCTCCATGTGTGCAGGACATGGAGAGGAGAAGCAAAAAAAAAAAAAGAAAAAAAATGGACTGGAGGTGGCGTGATGGCTTGTCACACAAAGGCTGCGCGCCTATGAATATTCCATGAGAGTTCACACTTAATTGTTTCTGATTTGTTTATTTTTTTCAATACAGTGCTTTAGCGCACACTCCATCAGTCCCTGTGTTGACACCCCGTGCACCACCCCACCCCGCCACCTCCCGCTCATGCCACCCTCTCCTCACCATCCCCCACGCTTTCACAAGTGGTGCTCAGATGTCCATCAAACGCAGCAATGAAGGATCACTATAAGTTGTTGGAGCCTGTCAACAAAAGCACTCTACCACTTTGTCCCCCCTGTTCTCCCTTGTTGAGTCCTCTGGAGATCTCTGATGTAAAGGAGCAGATGAATTTCTAAACAGGCATTTTCGGGCCCCCATTGAGAGCCGCTACCTGTTGCCAATGCAAATGGATTCCAAACTCCAAAGATCCAAAGGAAGTATATTGTTCCACTGCTGAGCGTTCGAGTCCACTTGCATGTTGTTTGCCTCTCGGAGTGGACGTGTTACTTCGGGCAGTTTCGAGAATAAAGCTCAAACGTGACCCCGCGGTCGCGCCCCGGCGCTGCTTTGGAGCACGTAGCGGTTCAAAGCGGCCGCCCTTCCAAGTTTCCAGCGGCGCAGAAAGAAATTGCGAGAGCCAGGATAAACGTTTCAGCAGCGCAAACTGTTTGTGCTCATATAAACGCGTTCCAGAAAACTGTAACATAAGTAGCGCATGAAGAGTACTTACCCACATGAAAGCCACGAGGGACGGCCTCAGACTGAGCTCCTCTCCTCTTGCTTACTGGAAGCGCTGGCGTCCAACCGTTTGCTGCTCGTAACCGCTCCAAGCCTGTTGAGTGTTCTCATGTAGGTGTTTTTTTTTTTCTTTAAAAAACTCCCGCCTCTCCTTTTTACCTCTCCTATACCTTTTTGTTCTTGCCGTGTTCTGGCCAGACCTGTAAAGAAGCGAATCTCGTCCCGTTTTGCCTTTTATCCTCTCCCATGATGGGCCTTTCTAGCTGCATGACTTGCAAATCACGCGGTGATACTGAATGGGATTGACATTTTGGGATGTAAATACATAGAATATTTCATATTTGGTAATGGGCAATGGAAAGCAGAGGGAAGACTAATTATTGTATAATGATATTTTTCCCTATCTGTCTGGGCTGGCGAATGTGAATAAATATAACTGTGCATTTATGTATTAATTCATCTGTGTGGATATTTATTTGGTGTTTGCTCGCGTATTCATTTATTAATTTATGCACTTGGGTCGTCTTTGCGTCTGGACAAAACGAGGCCGCCGCGACGAGAAGAGCTTCCCTCTGTTTTTGAATTGTGTCGCCGGAAATTGCGAGGAAGCAGCCAATCAGACGGCGCGCTCAAAGAGTTTGCAGAAACACTTGCGAAAAAGACAAACTTTACTCATTTCTGTAGGTTTGTTTTTCTTTTTTTTTCTTCTTACAACTGGATGCGGGTTTGGCGATGCAAAGCCCGGAGAAATCCGAGGCAGGTCACAGGAGAGTGACAGTTTAGGGCAGTTTATATTAGTATCGATAAATAAACATTATTTAAAACATCTGTCAGGCCCGGTTAAATATCTTCCGTGTGGTTCAGTGGCTTCACCAACCCAGGGCATCGAATATTTAATTATTGTACTAACTGAATAATGAAAAAGTCAATTTCCAGACCGGCGCCCCGTATGCAGAAGACAATTGCATTTCTAATATCTGCATCTGAAATCTTCTTCACACACCCCTCCCCTTCCTGCGTCCCGTCTCGATGCCTCGCAGGGGCTGCGAAGTCTCCTGCATTACCATAGCTCTCTTCCTGACTAAGTCTGTTCCTCATATTCACTTGTCGTGGCTAATTACGTGTTTAACCCTGTGCTGGTGCGGTTGTTTTACATTCAAATTTATGGGGACCTCGCTGATCTGAAGAAGCAGGAATGAGTGGGGACGCGACAGCCGAGATCAGTCTTCTGGTAATTGATTATCCTCTTAGAAAAAGCGACAGCTTCCAGAGGACCGCCGTCTTGAAGCTGTTGACCTCTGACCTCTGACGGGTTGAAAATATAGGACGTAAAGGTCACAGGTGGACGGTGGGAGAGCTAGGACGTACTTTTATTTAATTCTCCTTTTTTAGGGACTATGTATTATTATTTCTTTATTTTTATTTATACTTTTGCTGCGGAATTTCATTTACATTTTTATTGCCAGCAAATGGAAAAAATATTTCTGTTTTCATATAAACACAATGCTGCAGCAATAATTTTCTGATCTTGTTGCTTGTGGAATAAATAATTACGCATATGTTGTCAATATTTACATTTCCACTGTTTAATTTAATTCTAATGGAAGTCCCTGGGCGATACGAGCAGCAGCTAATAGAAGCGAAATGATTAAAGCCTTTTCTCCGTAATAACCCTGCTGAAAACACAACTTGCTGTACTGTAATCTAATGTAGCATTTCGGTGTTTACAGACTTCCACTGTTGATTTAATTTCCTGATGTGATTTTTCAAAGCCTCTTTAAAGGCATCTTCTCTGATAGGTTTTATTAGTTTTGGAGTAAAACAACAAGAAAACAATTGCCTGCGTAGGTTCGTGCATTGTAAATACACTCCTTGGACTCGCCTTTTAATCATTACCACGCACCCTCCCTTCTGTACAGTGGTTCCATTGTGCTGTAAGCACTGTGCGTGGTGTGTGTTTGTGTGTGTTTGGCATTCAGTACCAGGCTGGGTCAAAGCAGCTTAGTTCCAATCTGTTGGGTGACCTGCCCGAGCCTCGCTGGCCTCACTGACCCGCATGATTTCATTATGGAGAGGTGAGGCGCACGGCCTGTGCACGCACAAACGCACACACATATGAAGCTATAGCTGCAAAACTTAGGCATGTGTACACTCGGGGAAAGGGGAACAGGAACATATGCATATACATGAAAGGAAAAGGGGAAGATGTGTACACTCCACACAACCGGCCTTTTGAATTCACTGTGGAAAGCTCTGAGAAGTCATTTTTTTCATGGCTTTTGTGCTTTGACTTAATTTAGGAAATGCCTTTCAGTGAATCAGCGAATTTTCCATTCACAATTGCATTGGAACAAAAGATAAAATAAGGATGCGCTTCCTAAATGCTAAAAGTTAGTGCTGGAAAACAAGCTGCTCTGTTCAAAATTGCACCAACAACTAGTTGAATAAAGTTTTTTTTTTAACTCTTAATATCTTGTGGATACAAGACAGTCACAGAAAGATCGCAATAATAAAGTAATATATTAAGAATGATATATTGCATTAAAAAAGTTGATACAACTCCCACAGCAGGCTATCAGTTCCATTCAAAATTCCTCTGAAAAAAAGGCTCAAAATAAGGCTGCATTTACAAAATCAAGTAACGAGGAAGCAGGCGATAGTTGAATGCAATTTGTAACTAATGTGTTGTTGTGTGTGGAAAACCATTTGTGGAAATTACTGCTCTAACTGTCAAGAACATATCGATCCTCGGCCCGGCAGCCAATCAGCCTCTCACAGCGATGCCCGAAGAAAAGCAGATTCCTGCAATCACACGCACACACAAGCATACGCTTACAAGACAAATACATATAATCCCACACACCAACCACACTTCTCTGCTGCGCTTGAACTGTGCTGAGGTTGGTGTACAGCACAGCATCACTAGATGGCGATCTAGGTTAAAGCAGGGTGCTGCCGGGAAGCCTGGTAAAGAGGGCCTGTCAGCAGTCCGCTGCTGTGTGGCGAGCGATCCTCCTTTCTGAAGTGTACAAACTCGTGGCATGTCGAGCTGTGGAATAAGATTTAAACTTTTGCTGAGACGGGGGGATCGTAAAACAATAACTTTTTTTTATTTTTATTGCACAGCTGCTAATATGTGTTTTAATTATGTTAGATTGTGTTTTGACACTAGACTTAAGCAAGATCGGGGTGAGAAATTCATGTCTGCCCACAAAGAGGAGTAGTGGTTAAAAAGAGGGAGATGAGATATATAAATCGCAAATATGTCATTAAGTCATAGAAACTGTACGTGTCACTGGTGTTCAACAACGGTCAGACTGGTGTCACCATTCCAAATTTAAATGTCTACAAGGGAAGTTACTTTTTTAAAAAATGGTTGTAACATGCAAATTATCATAACCGTCAAAAGGCTGTGTGAGAGCATTTTTCTGAGTCACACATGTAACCAGTGCTGCCGTGGGTTTCCATGAAGTGTACAAAACATTAATGGACATTCTGATTGGCTCCAGGGTGGTAAAATGATATGAGAAGAGAATAAGGATGAAAGACAGCGTGTGGTAAACATTAAGTATGTTCTCATACATTGTTACATGACATTGTAAAATGCCAAAATAAAAATAAAAAAATGGAGCGAACTATAGCTGCTGTTAACAGACAGAAGAAAAGTTAAATCTCTCTGGCCTGGTTAGACCTCCGTAGACAGATACGAGGGGCTCTTTTGAAGGACTTTCCTCCGCACCTTGATAAATTTCTCTGTAGTAGTCTCTTGGATGGAAATCACAAAAAGAACTATGATGGATGGTAAAAATGTGCCTTGTGTTCGAAGAAATGTATTTGCCTGCAAAGCTTTTCTACTTTTCCCAAAATTGACCTTTTTTCACGGCACGCACTTGGATTTGATTCTGAATCCGTTTTCTCCCAGAAAACAGCTGCAAGTTGTCAATATGACTTACAGTTTGGGTTTAACGTTAAAGCTACTTCTGCAACTGCATGTAAAATGTACACTGCTGTCAGCACCTTTATGTTTAACTTTGTAGTTGTCGTGTTTAAAATCCAGCCAAACAGTGAGTTAGCATACTCAAAAGTGGTCCCAGGCAACATTTATACATTTCGGTTGAATTTGGGGTCAGATTGCTTCACTTCCACCCTGCTTCTTTATAACATGGACTTTGTCTCTCCTTTTTAGGTGGAAATGCTCTTACTTGTCTAGCTTGAGGACTTGTTGACCTATCCAGAAGGAAAATAAGCTATAAACTAGCACTTAGCTAGGTTGAGTAGCTTCCATATCTTACTCTTAGCTTCTTCATTTGAACGCATTTCTTTTTATTACTAGAATAGCACCGTTTCATGATAATAAACACTCTTAGCTTGGCTTAAGCTAATTCAATTTCTTAAATCGCTAAGTAGCTAAAGCTGTGACAAAAGCTAATATTTGATATTTAAACTAAAAATAGAAACACATTGTTTACTTCATTCAAAAGACTTTAATAATTGAGGGTTTTCTGTGCATGTTTTATTCCTACAAAAGTGCTAACTTTCTTGCTAACACGATGTATTACTAAACAAACAGCGAAACATTAGCATTGTGTTTTTGATTGGCTGAAGCCAGTTCTACTGCTTAACTCGCTAACAAGCTAATAAGCTGCGACAAACTCCATTCGTGGGTATTTCCAATTAATAATAACCACCTTTACTTAAATTCAAAAAGGGCCTATTCCATACGTTCAACAACAAAATGTCATTTTGCAGCTTACACATTTAAAACAAAAACCCAGCGAGAGGGAACTCATTTGACATGCATCCGTAAGTTACTTGTCTAGAAAGAAATGAATATCTCAGCCAGATGTTTCAAGTTTCGATTTTACACATTGCTGTGATGTTTCATGAACAAAAAAGAGGAGACGGTGTAGGAGAGACCAAAAGAGACAGTTAACGGAAAGGAAAACAATGAAAGGGAATCTATGTTTAAGGCCAAAGAATCAAAGCTCTTTTATTTGCATAACCTACATCCAAGCATTTACCATGCACACACGCATACATCCCATCACTGTAGTATCTCATCACTTCTATCTCCGCCTCTTTCCAATCTCCCCTCGCCTTCTTTACATCAGCTCTCTTTTTTTTCATCCTTTTCTTGTATTTCTCCTCTCTCCTCCTGCTCTCTGCCTATGCAAGTTGTCATTCTCTCACCATAATAGTGCTTCTGCGCCTTCATGTTGCTGGTTGTTTGCTTGAAACGTAATCTGTAGATGTAACAGAGGAAGAAATTGAGTCTAACAAATGGCTTGAAAGCCTCACGCGGCATATCAAGCCCAAACCAACAAAGGCAGACAAAACACCCGTCTTTTTTCCTCCCCTCAACATCTGAAGTTGATATTTTCAACAGAATAGCGCGCAGCTGACGTTCCCTGAATAAAGAACGCTGCGTTCGCTGCTGTTGTGTTGTGTTACGCTGTCATTCTGACTTGAATGGGAAAGTTGAGGCCCGTTTGTTTGGTTTAGCTGTTGAGGAGAAATGGGTTTGTTTGATTAACATTTTGCTCGCGCATGTCAGTTTCAGAGGCGTCATTTCTGTGGGGAAATGAAAGAGCTGAGACTGAGGCTGGGTAAACTGTAGAATATCTATCTATCTATCTATCTATCTATCTATCTATCTATCTATCTATCTATCTATCTATCTATCTATCTATCT
>JAVDPK010001772.1:230289-246562 GCA_034780415.1 Cichlasoma orientale | reverse complement strand
ATTTTAATAGCAGAGCTGTGAGTGTTTTGTTATGAAGGAAAAAAACATTAATTTATTTGAGAAGCATTATTATTTAATATGCCAATAGTTTATTTTTGAGCAATTTCTCATGTACATCTACAGCTGAATGTTAAAAAAAAGTGGCCATGTGACTCAGTAGTGCCTTTTTGTTTATACCTTTTACAAAGTAAAAATATATCGTATATATATCGTATATCGCCATTCAGCTAAAAAATATTGTGATGATATTTTTGGTCCATATCGCCCACCCCTAGTGCTGGGTGTACTGGGTTGCTTTAATTCCTCGTGGCACAGATTCAACAAGGTGCTGGAAACATTCCTCAGAGATTTTGGTCCGTGTTGACATGACGGCGTCACACAGTTGCTGCAGATTTGTCAGCTGCACATCCATGATGTGCATCTCCTGTTCCACCACATCCCAAAGGGGCTCTATTGGATTGAGATCTTGTGGCTGTGGAGACCATTTGAGTTATTATTGCCATTTAAAAAAAACAAAAAACAATTTGAGATGATTTGAGCTTTGTGACATGGTGCGTTATCCTGCTGGAAGCAGCCATCAGAAGATGGGCACACTGTGGTCCACGCTTTCATGTTGTTTACACCAAATTCTGACCCTACCATCTGAATGTCGCAGCATGAATCGAGAATCATCAGACCAGGCGAGATTTTTCCAAACTTCTGTTGTTCAATTCGAGTGAGCCCGTGTGAGTTACAGCCTCAGTTTCCTGTTCTCAGCTCATGAGATTTGCATCCGGTGTGGTCTTCTGCTGCTGAAGCCCATCTGCGTCAACGTGCTGCGCGTTCAGAGATGCTCCTTAATTGCTACAAGTGGTTATTTGAGTTCCTGAAGCCTTCCTATCAACTCAAAGCAGTGAGTGTCAGAAACTGCTGCTCAGTGGATATTTTCTCTTTTTCAGACCATCCTCTGTAACCCCCAGAGATTTTTACAGAGACGGCTGTGCGGGGAAACCCCCATCGATCAACAGTTCCTGAAACACTTAAATGAGAATCCGAATCACATTGGCCATGAAACCGCTTGACCCTATGAAAATGGGGGACTGTGTGTAAAAATGGCTGTAATTACAAGCTGCTGAATTTCACTGTCATTCAGTCACTGGTTAAATATACAGCAGAGTGGGTCTGTGGGGTATAAATCTAAGGTCAGGAAAACATGATTAATCATTACTGCAGCCTTCAAACTGATTCTCTCTGATTCCTGTTTTTTTTTTTTTTTTTTAAAGAGTGGTTCAACAGTTTTAAGGTTTTCTCTGTTTAAATATATATTTTATATTCAAACCACCTCTTTCTTTTTTTTTTATCATAAAAAACAATGCAGCTTGCAATCCAAACTTAACAAACAAAGGTCAGCCAATTACCAAAATTCAAAGCACAAAAACAAACTCATTAATTTTATCTAATGAAGTTAATATTAAATTGAAATTTCAATTACTAAAAGTCGAGAAACTAAAATGTTTGTTTTCCATGTTCAGATTAAATAAACTTTTTTTTTTAATTATTTAAACTTTCAGTGACTGTAGTAATGCTGTAACCACCCCCACCCCACCCACCCCCCGATGGGCAAACCCCCATTTCAGCCTGATTCGTGTTTACTTGAGAGGACAGAAACCGAGTGCACTCAGTTTGTCCGAATTGTTCTCGTATCCAGGTGCTCTTTGGACAAGGTGCATGGTGTGGAGCCACGCTGAGCCGTGGGACAGCCTAAATGGAGGAGGTCCAGTCACCGATTGTCCCTGTCCTCTTTGATATTAAAGGCATTCTAGTGAGAATAATTTGTGTTTAGTGCCCTGCTGTGGATGGAGCCGTCCTGTTTGACCAACCGAGCTGACCTAATTCATCTTCTCCAAGAGTGTGTGAGCGAGCGAGTGTGTGTGTGTGTGTGTGTGTGTGTGTGTGCTCGTATTTGTGCTAAATGCAGAATAGCTGTTGTGACTATCTGGGCACACACAGAGTCTTGTTGTTGTTGCCGTGAGAGCCCGTGTGTGTGCGTTTGAGGGCCACTGAGTACGCGACCTCTCATCCAGCATCTCCAAAGCGGCAGCTCAGCGGGCGGGTAATTCATGCCAAAGCTTCGGCCGCCCCGCTGCTCGGAGCACGTGCCCTCCCCCGAGCGCCCCTCCCGCCGAATGCCCCCTGACCCATGTCTCCTTGGCGATGGGGTGTCCCATCACAGTGAGCACCTGGCACCTGGCCACCCCCTCTTCTCCTCTTTCTTTTTCTGCCTTCCCTCCCTCGCAGGCCTCATCGGGAGGAGGGCGGGGGTGGTAATGAAGTTTCACATCTCCATTCTGGGAGCAACAGGAAGTGGTCCAAGCCTGGAGCGCTGTCAACATGTTGAAGGATAGTTCAGTTCTTGGGAAATACTCTTCTTCTTTCTGTTTTTGTGCCCTTCGTCTTCTTCAGGCTTCACAGACTTGTTAAACCCTCTAAAAGTGCGTGAACTTTGCCTCTCTTCACATCTACCTTTTTGTTTGTTTTTTTTGAGCCTAGCACATAATTTTGAGCCAATTTGTCAGAGAAATGTGGAGTAAAAGTTTTTACAAAAGTTATCAGGATCCATCTTCTTCCATTTATCCAATGCATTTTGAGTCCGGATTCACAGGTGCCAGGTGTCTCTTTCTGTCTGACCTTGCAACATTCCAAGAACATTCCCAGAGAGTCACCATGGGGACTTCTATTTAAAGGATATGGGGAACATTATTGGATAGATATTCAGTGCGGTGTCAGTTAAAATTGTTTGTTGGCTCTGGTTTTCACAACACTGGGTCACTTCTAAGACCAACAGTTATATTGTCTCTATTTGACCTTTTGACCCGTATCCTGACCTTTGATTTGACCTTCCCAGCAGCAGGAAATCTGTACCGCTACAAAGTTTTTAAAGTGATATATTTAAAATATTCGGCGAGTAATATTTTTCCAAGGTCCCCAGATCATCCCCTTCCACTGTTTTTATTCCCCCTCTTTCCTGTTTTACCTTCCACCTCCAGACGTGACATCACACGGCCACTGACTCAGCGAATCGCTCAGCTCCCGTCTCTTCTCTCTCCTTATTACATGCCGATTAGCCCTACAAAGTGGTATAAAAAGGTGTCTAATGCAATTACCCTAGTTAGGACATTTTAATAGTGTGCTGCGCCTCAGAGATGTATGTGCCAGCCAGGCGCTGACATTAAATCAATAATCAGCCTGTCACGCCTGCTTGTTAATTCAGAGCTTTGCATTTTATTCCCCAACATGGTAAGATTGATTATTGGTAGCAGGGGTTTTGAAGTGGGGCAGGGGTTTGTAATGATATGTGTAATGGAGTATGGGCCGTGTTGCTTTAATTTGCATGGTAGATACTAACTGAGATTTCATCTGTGGGATACTTGCAGCCTCTAATTTGCTCGGATAAATTGCGATATGGAAGAACAGTAGTTTTATTGAGTGTGCAAATGACTCTTTGTAGATGAGTGTGTGTGTGTGTGTGTGTGTGTGTGTGTGTGTGTGTGTGTGTGTGGGAGGAAGGGAATGACTGAGTGAGAGCACTTCCTTTGTTTCTGTGTCCTCACCACAATCATAATGCCATTACTCAGCACTCACTTCAAAATGATCTTACTTATTACTGGATAAACACGAGTGTTCAAAACTCGTTAGATCACTTTCACTTTTCCCCCCTCAAAGTGGTAACTGCAACTTATTTTATTAGAAAAAAAGGAGGCATGGGAGTCGGTTTGGTTAGTCACGTGACTGGGATGGAGCAGGAGTGGGCGGGACGGGGATCATGACAGCAGCTTATGGGGAAGTTGGGGGAGGGGGGGGGTTAAATACATTTATAAAAATCAGGAATGGTGGAATTAAAAATCCACAGGCTGGCGAGGTGGGGTCTGGAGTTAGTCAGTATCAGGGCGTGGTCACTCTGAGTGACAGGAGGGTGGTGGCTAAGCTGCTGGCTGAAGAATTTTTTATGCAATTATCTGACAAATAACATTTTGCTGTGTGGGATTTATAGAACCGCACCCCCCCATATATATGCACTCACCATCCAATTTATTAGGTACACCTTGCTAATACCAGGTTGGACCCCCTTTTGCTTTCAAAGCTGCCTTTTAATTCTTCATGGCACAGATTCAGCAAAGTGCTGCAAACATTCCTCAGAGAGTTTGGTCCATGTTGACATGACAGCATCACACAGTTGATGCTGCACATCCATGATGTGAATCTCCTGTTCCACCACATCCCAAAGCTGCTCTATTGGACTGAGATCTGGTGAGTGTGGAGGTCATTTGAGCGCCGTGAACTCATAATCATGGTCAAGAAACCAGTTTGGATAAGTGGAAGAGGATGGATGGATGTCACCTGCGGTAGGTTGAGCTTTCTTCACAACACTGAATCAGGAAATTGTGCTTTCTACCAGACATGTATATGATGACAAACAAAAGTTAGGCACCACCACCCAAAACTCAGCTGAGAGGTCAAGTTTAGTGACTCGGTCAAGGCCTTCCAGAGGCTGACGCCCACCTCAAACATTAAACCTTAACAGTATTCAAATAAATGAGTTTGAAAATCCAGCTGGTATCACGGAGGAAACTATCCATAAAGCTACAAACTTTTCCCCCCATTTTCATAGCAACATATAAAGAGATGAGAGGCGGCTCAAGACTTTTGCACAGTCCTGCACGCTATACTTCTCAGCAACAGGCAAGAATTAGTGACAAGTAAATAACTTCCCAAGTGGGGCTCTATTATATAGCACAACACTTACAGGGGGTATTTAAGTATAGCCTGAAGAAAGCCGACTCACACCACCTACAGGAGGTGAGAGTCTCGGGGCGCCCCGTGCAGACCTGCATCATTATCTTCTATTAGTCTTAATTAGACCTTTATTAAAGAGAGTCACTCACTATGCCAGCACATATTAGCCAACCCCTGAGAATACATGATCCCTGGCCTCGTGTTCAAAATGACCAGCCCCTGCTCCGCCTGTCATCCCGAGCTCTGCAAGCTTCATTTGGATTCCATTTATGCAGACGCACACCTCGGCGTTCCCCGAGAAAGCCTCGCTCCAACTTTGAAAATCTCCGGCATTTGTTTCTCAGCGCATCGCGACGTCTTAACAGCTGAAAGGTAAGAAAAGTGTGCAAATTCATCGTTTAGCGCTTTAGAACTTGAACGGGAAACAACCTGCTCAACCTTGGAGGAAACGGCACGGAAATCGAGATGAGGCTTCCCCGAATGTGTCGAAGTCTCAACGCTTTCCCCGGATGCATAAAGTATGTTTCGCCCTTGCAATTCAAGGTTGTGAATAATGTGTTTTTCTCTAAACATTTTAATTAAAAAACATCCATATATGGTGATTCAAAGAATTATGATGCCGCTCCCCCCCCACCCCACACTCCCCCCCGTCCCTTCTAAGCCAAAGTAATTCTGCAGCGACGCAATGACGCCTCAGTTTCCTTCAAGGAGATTGCTGAAAGCCGTATTAATCATTGTCTGGTGCTGGCCCACCTTCCCTGGGTGTTTTGCATCCTGCGACATCACTTTCAAAGTCTACCTCCAAACTGGGGAGAGTGACAAAGTGGTTCTAAAAGACTAACGGCATTGAGCATATGGCAGAAGGGGGGTATGTGTGTGTGGGTGTGTGTGGGGTGCACTGCCTAGCCAATCCTGCAAAGAAGATGAAGGAAGGCGCGGGGAGGAAGGGAGGGCAAGTCAAAAAAAAAGGATGCAGAAATGTAGATTATTGTATAGAACACGCAACTTGTTTTTCCTCCTCTAATTTTTACCATTTGCCAACAGCTCCCCACTAAGCTGTGTCTGCATAGGTGACTATATTTCCCCTCCTTAGAACACAAAGTGATATTTTTCCACAGTTTTTGTTGTGAGCAGAAGATATAATAAAGCTTGGTGCTCTGACCTGCGTGCATGCATTAATAAACACTGTTTCTAAGTATCTGGCGAGTGTTTGCCTTGCAAACAAATGAATGCCTCGCCATGTTCCCATTTCCTGGCTGCTTCTGATTGGTTCTGACAGATATTCAGGGTTTTGGTGAAGTAATTAGTGAGCCTCAGGGCGCGAGCTGAGGAGAGGCCTTCAGCGCTGGGTTACTTCAGTCTTTCCTCTCCTTCTCAGGTAATTGCTAGCAGCTGCACAGCCAAGGAACTGAGTCTAAAAGAGCCTTGCATCGATCCCCCCCCCCCCCCACCCACCCACTGCTTCCTCATCCGTGCCAGCACAGCCTCCCTGATGTCTCAGATCCTGCAGACCGCTCAGATGCTGCAACAAGCTGGAGCCACTGCCGACAAGTACCCGGGTGACTGGAACCAAATAAACATTACAAATTTTGTTTACCTACAGTCTCCTAAAGGGGTAAAGGAGAGAGAGAAACAGGGAAAAAAAGCAGTTTTGTGTTTTTGCAAGAAAGAAAAATGCACTCCAACCTGTTTCCCTCTAGAGGAGAACAAACAAGGTGTAACTGACTCAGTGTTCATCACCTCCTACAAGTTCACGCAGGTCTGTGGAGCCCCGGACCACTTACGCACTTACGATTCTTCTTTCTGCATCCGTCTTTAGTTCGCCGCGGCGAATGGTGCCAGCAGACATCACCACAGTGGGAGGACACGCACGAGACACACGAGCAGTGAAAAAACTTTCGGTTTATTTGGAAAACTTTGAAAATGAGCACGCAGCGAACTTTGCAAAGTGAAATATGGTCAAGGTTAGACCAGAGTTCTGGCTAAGATTTGGAAAATATAACATTCAGAGAAGGCTGCTTTGAATTCAAATATTTTCTGTAAAAATTAATAATTAACTCAAACTTTTTTTTTTATTTTATTTGTTTGTTTTGCTTTCGCATGACTCAACCAAGGTCGGCGCATCGGCTGATCCCTCCGCCCTTTCCACCTCCACACCCAGCTTCCCTCGCCGGTGTCGAGATCCAGCTATTTTATTCACATCTTCCTCATGTGCTCTTTTTCTGTTTAGTTTCCATAACTTCTGCTTCACTTCTATTTCTAGCGCGCGTGTTTCAGGGCGATTATTTCAGTGATCGTTGTTGTCGAAACGAGTTTCTCGTTTTCTTTCAGCCTGGGAGTTTTCTGTAAGCTGCCACGATGTCCATCATTCTCATGTTGATACAGCATCTAGTTTCAGCACGTTAGACAGGCAGCTAGCAGATCGGCTACTGAAAGGAAGAAGGGTCAGAGTTCAGCCTAATTACTTATGAATACGCTGTTAATATTTTGCAAACCATATGAGCGAACAACTGCTTCCATGCGTGCTAAAAACAAATGGCAGCAATCATTTGGTGTATAAATTGGCCTAGTTCTGTTGTCAGAGTGTGAGCGCCTTTCTGTTTCTTGTCATTTCAAGCCATCATTGTATTTGCATTGTTGACATATCAAAGAATCCATACACTCTTTGTACTGTGAGACAAAACCGCAATAATAAAGCGCCACAAAGGGAACAGAGTGAAAAGTTGTGACAACATGAAACACCACAGAAATGTGAATCCAAAGTCACCAAGAGTGACTGATGGAAACTTAATCCTCAAAAAAAAAAAAAAAAAGTCTAGTGGATGTTGAGATGTTTCATCTGAAAAGTGAGAACCTTTTCAGGGGTGGTGGTGATAGAGGAAAAATTATTATTAATAATATAGGCATATAATCATAATGGCTAACCCACTGGGGTTCATCCGGTGGAGCCAGAGAATGACCGTGCACAGTCCATCTAACTAATAACTAATAATAGTAATTAATAAAATTTCACTGATATTTACAAATGTTAAAGATGCAAAATGTAGCGTCGGCTACATTCATAAGCAACAGCTACAAAACCATTGTGAGTTCATTCCTTTACTTGTCAAGGACTGTCTCCATCTGTGCCAAGGTACCTTCGACATGATTGAGAAAAGTTTTGGAAAACACAGCATTAGAGTGGACTGAGGGCGGGCGGGCGGGGTGCCAATGTGATTCACTTTTTTGGCCTTTTTTTTTTTGACAGACAGCAAGGAGAGAGAGTGGGGGGGAATGGCAAGTAGTTTGAGGTCAGTGCCAGCTGGTTTGCATGCTAGCTTCAGCAGCCATCAGAGCTACATAAACTTCAGTCACACAGGCCTGGAGACAGCTCAGCAACCTCTGGTATTCCCCAACTGGCTGGCAAGCGATTGCTGGAGGTTTCTAGCTGTTGCTCGCAGATTGCCACACTCACCTGTGTAGTTTGCACCGAAGACACAGACTTGTCTGCAAATGCTTGCCAACTACTCACTGAGCCGTAGAGAAAGCCGAAAATGAGAACATTTCAAAATAAAAGTTGTGCCTTACTACTGCAACCAACATGTTTAATAAGTGCAGCTTTTACTCTGAACGCGAGTGGTCTCCAGTGTCCACAGGTTCCATTCAGTGAGGAGCTGGTAAATGTTTGCAGACAAGCTGGCAACTTCCATGCAAAGTATGTGGGATCACAGCAACCTGCAGGCGACCAAAGCAGTCAGAAAGTTTGCAGTACGGTATACCGCTTTGGGACCAATTTCACCTTCCAGCAACCACTTGCTAACTGGTCTAGGAATACACATTTTTCCTTAGCAACCAGAGGTTGCCAGGTGGTTGCTGACCAGTCTCTAGGCCACTGACTGAGGCCTTAGACATTCTTGATAATGTCAAAGCGGCTGAAAAGTTTTTTTTTCTTAAATGTTTTAAACAACAAAAAATACAAGACACCTTTAATATGTCGTGGTGTGAATTCAGTGTAGTTTTATGGTATTTCATTTGCACCAAAATTGTCTCCCTGCTTCCATTCTAAGGAAGTCATACAAGCCTGCAGCAGATTGTTGTAACAGTTAAATGTGCAGAGCGGCCTTTAAATGTATTGCAGAAACCTTGTGGGAGTCATAAGAGCCGTAATTCCTCCACATGGTGAAATAATACGGAGTAAGAGGCCATTTTCTTAGGTACACCCCCGTGGTGCAAGAGCTTTTCATTCATGAAGTTTTCATATTTCAAAATAATGCCCCCCCACTCACACTGGCAAGTGGACTCATGAACAGCAGGAGCGAGTGAGATGCCTTTCGTGTCCCTCTGAATCACCACATTTAAACATTACTGAGCCCATGGAAACAGATTTCCACCCACTTGAAGGATTCCCGAAAAGGTCCGACATGCCACGGCCTGATTAACGTTTCTGTTTTTACCTTCATTCGAAGAGAGGAGTCGGAGAAAAGTAGCGAACAGTTCAGAGACACCGAAGTCGTCTTAATGCATTCATCCTGCCTCCGACAACAAGATGGAAACTGACAGAATGCACGCCTGACATCTACCAGCATCCAAACACTTGATTGGCTTATAGTATTTACATGCTCGGTGATACAGTACATCAAAATATAAATTTTCTTGACATGAAATAAAACAAACCCTAAGGGTCTTTATGAAAAAAAAATCCCACTTCATCTCCTTCAAAAAGGATGACAAGCAAAGACAAAGCTGAATTGGATAACAGAGACCTAAATGACAACAAAACGTAGAGCAGTGTGATATACAGTACCAATAACAAAATGCTTAAGTGACAAGCAAAGGAAATAAAATGAAACGCAGTGTTAACGCTTCACCTCACATAAACACATCGCTCCGCGAGCTCGGATCCTCGCGGAGATGGCAGAAGAGTGACACTTCATTGTAGAGCTCGCCGGCTTTAATGCAAACCTCTCACACCGTTCGTATAGATTACATTTCTCTTTAACACAAAAGGTTATTGTTTGGGATCGGTAAAACACTGCTGAATGGACTCATTCTCCTATTTTAATTAACATCACAGGCACATCATAATGTCACCACTTTCTCCTTTTGTCTCCCAACTGGCACTCCTCCTTCTGTTTCCATAAAAAAATGATTTTCGCTCACGGACCCTTGGCGGGGAAGCGTGTGAAAGGCAGAGGCAGGGGATTGCCGGGAAGGAAATATTGTAGTGAAACAACAGCAGAGGCAGGTGTTTTTGTTTGAGCGGTCCTCTTTGGCATTTCCAAAGCCGCTGAAGAACATCGCTGCAATTATAAGTGACAATAGCTGCGCATGCACGGTATAGATTCATTACCTATAACAACCTCGGGCTTTTCAATCTGGATCCCATCTCTTCTCTCTGTTTGCTCCCGCTTTTCCTTTTTCCCGTCCACTGACAAAACACGGAACGTCACGGGATAAACTCTGTAGATGCGCTCCCCATAAATTCGCACGCTAACTCCCCGCACAGCCAGATGTTCGCATCTGCTGAGCGGCTATAAATCCACGAGACAGGAAGTCGTTTTGCAGGAAGACACCGCTGACACGTGGGCAACAAGTTGAAACTAAGTGAAGATGTCGAGAAAAGTCGAGAAACATTCATCTTCAGGCCGTGCGCTTCGACACATGGGTGCACCAGCTCATGGGAGCAATCGCATTGTATTTTCTTACCTACTGCTTTGTGTCGGGGCTCAACAACATCAGTGACAGCAACTCAGTTTATATTGGGGCTCCTTTCTTTAGTCTCTTCTATAGACTCTGTGCAGTTGAAGTACATCCCATGACTTGCTTGCAGAACCACGTTTAGCAGCAATAATTTAGAATAATAATTTTCTGTTTGATTGTATCAGTCTATTACATTGCGCTGAAGGAATTTTGGCCCACTCTTCTTTATGAATTTGCTTCAGTTCATTGAGATTTGCAGCTATTTCTTTGAGAATAAGAATACATTTGTTGATCTAAGGGGGAAATTCCTATGTGTGACACAGCTCCCTAGTGTGACTGTAGCGCTACGGGAAGAAAATGTGGTCACCTTTAACCTAAGTGTGCATGACAGTGATACTGTGAGGAGTATCCAGGAAGCGTCATGTTGGCGAGTGTAGAACGTAAAATTGCAAATGCGGGTCACATGACATCATTTCTGAGAGTCCCCGACACCCGCATTAATCATAACAGCTGTGAAAACATAAAGAAAATGGTCCAAGAATCACACGAATGTACTTTTGATTCTGGCACGCTCTCATTAACAAATAAAAGGTTTGCCGAGTTGGACGCCTCGCCCTGTGTTTTAATGCATCCGGGGTTAGAGGCGTTAAATGCATCTCAAGTGACCTCCGAGCAGTCGTTGTGGTGGTGGAGAGCAAAGAGCTGCAGACCACAAGCAGTCACCAGATAGCTGTTATCACATCCAGCCTCGCTCCTCGTTGCCTCCTGGCTACCCAGGGGCGCGCTGAAAGGTTAAACGAGTTACGACAAAATTAATTTTCTCTTCTTGATTTCTTTAACCCAAACACCAGAGGGTGACTTTCAGAGACTGGGAAAGTGGGGTCGACTCATTGTGAGTTGGACAAAGCTTTGTTCTGCCCCCCCGAATGAGGTGCTCACTCCATCGCTCTCTTACACCAAATTGGAAATCTCGGTCTTATCTGTGCAGATGTCAGATGAGGAGCGCTTTCTCCGGAGAGTGGGAGCATCCGACAGTACAGAGAACAGCTGATTCTATTCTGAGAACAAGTTCTCCTCTTTATCTCTGCTTGTTGACAGGCTGACAGACAGCTGGTTTGATTGGCAGATGCACAGGCAGGTTGATAAACTGTAACTCCCCCCACCACCCCCGCCCAGTGCTAACATGGCTCTATATATGACTTGTGGTAGTTTATGCCTTCCTATGAGTATGTTATTGTACATTATTGTGTAGCTATGTTTGGTGAAAAAGACTGCAGCAGGGCGACGGAAAGGATTCACGTGAGCCTGAAGCGCGAACGTAGTCATGCTGCAGCAATGTGGAAGGAAAAGAAGCAGCTCTTTAGTATTTGAGTTGTGCGTCAGTGCTGTTTGAAGTCTGTACATGAGCCGTCCATTTGTTACTGTCCAGTTATTCCATATTTCATTTGGCACCGCAGAATGAGCTGTGAAACGTATTCCCTCGTATTTAGTTTGAGGTACTTAAACGAGTCAGTTTATCTTCTTCTACCCTTCGTTTCATTGGATTTCATTTTACAGGGGCGGTGATTAACAGAAAAACAGAGCTGTAAATGAGCCAAAGGAGCCTAAAAATAAAATAACGGCTTCTTATTTGGCTACATGTTAAAGGGGAACCAAGATCCAGAAAAGACATCCCAAAAAATTCCAACACCTTTTAACGCCAGTGTCACTGCCACCTGCTCTCTTCTGTACAGGAGTCTTGCTGACCGGAGACATGCCGCCAAATATAAACTATTTTAATTATAAACTGGAAAATAATGGCTTTTTATTTATTTTAATTTTAAGCAAAAGTGCTTAAACGTGCCAAAAAACAAACAAACAAAATGAAAAAGTGCCACAACAAACCAGCAAGCTGGTCATCAGTCAGACGCGTAGACATACAGACAGACCATTAGGTCCACAGACGGGCTGTCTTCTGTCTCTGTTTCTCCTCGAAAAGCAACAAGACAATTGGGAGGTCAAAGGTCAAAAGGTTGTCTGGGGTCAACCCCCGCATCTGGGCGGCAGCATTAATTTTAACACTGCGTGGTAGCTTGAGAGAAAAATGATATCTGCCGAGAGTGTTAAAGTGCCCCTGGGGCCTGGGCATTTGTGTGACAGGCAATTATTTTGAAGTTAACTGAAAAATCTCAGCCAGACCATCTGCAGAAAACCCGCCGCATCTCTGCAAGAGAATCAGCCGCCGCAGAGAGAGTCTTGCTCTTAAATGTACATTATAATTTACAGCAAAATTCTGTATTTAACCACAGCTGTAAATTAGGCTTTCATATCCAAGCTATACCATAATGATTGCTACCGTCTCCTCCACCCTCCACCCTCCAAAAACTCTGACAATGTGCATAATAACATATTGTAATTACCGACTCAAATGCTCTCCATCTCTTTTTTTCCCCGCCACTTTCCTCCTGCTGTGATGATAGCAGTGTTATGTTACCATGATAGACTAGGGATAAGATTTACTTGGAAACAACAAATTATCAACAGCATCCTAGTCTCTGATCTGCACGGCTTTCCATATTACTTTATACCTTTTGGCAAAGGTTAAAATCATTCTAGGTTATGGTCCTTTTAACAATAAAAGCTCCAAAAGCAAGTTTTATTGGAGAAAACTGGAGAGAAAGTGCCAGACTTACTGCCCCGATGGTGTTCCCGTGACCCTGAAATGATCATATATGTAATATGGGAGGGTCTACACGTGTGAAATGTGTGAACTTGACAAGTACAGTAGTAGGTGAACCATCAGAGCTCAGACCTGGCGATCAAAAGGTCAGTGAGGGTGGCAAGGAGCCAGCTGGTGGTTGTCAGAGGGGGCGTACATCTCCAGGACACTGGTAACCTTACTGTAGACTCCTTTAGTTTTTTTTTATCCAAAGCTGCTCTGAACAGTAAGGTCTCACATGCAATATTTACAATTTTTATTCTACTGTGCCCTGTTTTCCTTTCTTGTTCTATTGTGCCAACTGAATCTGGCCAAATCTGGAAAATCTGACATACAGGATGAATAATAATACAACAGATACATGAGAGAAATGGAAAGCTGATCACCAAAATGAATGCTGTAAATTCTGTCATGAAACAGACTGAAAAATATAACAAATCAAAGATAGTTACAATTTCTGGCTATATGCAGCAAAACCAGCCAGTGAAACTTGGAATTAAAGCTTAAAAACACACATCTGATGAAGAGTTGAACGTTGCATTTAGAGCCCGCATTGGATGTCGACTTTCAAAGTGTACGACCTGTAAAGAAAGAGCGCGTGGGCGAGTATGCTGGAAAGAAAAACAGAATTGTCTGTCAATAGGTCAAACACAAAGCTGAGAGTCATGTTTTCAGAAGCACTGGTCAGCAATGCTGAGGAGTGGTGGAAAAATGATGGGCCTGGAAGTTTCAAAGTAGCACTATTTTACTCTTTTAAATGAATGAATGAATGTGCAATATGTCACTAAAAGTGCCGGGCAAACATCAATTGTCGGAAACCTTGTAGAAAATGTAGTGAGAATGTGGCATTTATGTTTGCTTTAGTGGCCCTTTTGCTATCCTTAATCATTAGTGTTTTCTTAACTTACAGACATGTAGTCATCTAAAACTGGCATTCAGATATTTGACTTACCAGTTACAAAATACTTGGTGCATGTATATGTGCAGTCAGTGTTTGTCTTCTTCTTTCAGCAGCTTCACTTCGCTAATCAGGCTAGCCTGAAGGTGCTAGCTGATGACTCCCACGCTATCCTCTCCTCCATATACGGTCAAGTCTGGTTCAGAATAAAGCAAGATGCCAAAAGGGCTATCCACAAAGTATGAGTGACACCTCAGGGCTACATCTATGTTTACCTGACACAGGTGTAACCTCCTGCCAAGCCGTTAAAATGAATAACCTCATGCTACTAATGATACTAACCGTGTAAGCTAGCTAACAGTCATTAGCCTATCCCTTGGATCCTTGGTGCATCCCACCAGATAGTACACTAAGACATTTTTCAGATTTTGCTAGCAGACAGAATGTGTAGACTCCTCCACACAATACAAAATTAACTTAGCTAGGTCATGGAGGGTCTCTGTTTTGGTGGTCTCAGGATTGCATATTTGTTTTTTGCAGATGATGTGGTTCTGTTGAGTTCTTTAGGTGGTGGCCTCCAGCTTGCACTTCAGCAGTTCACAGCTGAGTGTGAAGCAACGGGAATGAGAATTTGCACCTCCGAGTCCAAAGCCGTGGTTTTCAGATAAGGGTGGAATGCCCACTCTGAGTCCGGGATGATTTGCTACCCCAAGTGGAGGAGTTTGAGTATCTCGGGGTTGTCACGAGTTGTCACTAGAAGCAATGTAGTGTCCATGCAGTGCAAGTCAATGTGCACAACTCGTGTATGCCTAAATTGCACTGGACTGTTCTACAGTTTGCAACTATAGGTTATTGTTCAGAATAACCAGTAAGAATAAAGCAATCATGAGGGTGGTAGAGGTCACTTCTTTATGTAGATAATGCAGTTTTGTTAATGATTAAATATAATTATTATTTTTGCAGTCATGAAGATCTTTTGATGAAACCATATCCCCTTAAAAACCCATATAGTACAGTACAGTACTACAGTAGTGGAGGAGTGTGTATGTGGTGGAGTGAAGTGTCAGTTTGTGTTTTCTGTGCCCTTACTGCAGCTCAGCATGATGGGAAAAACACTCCCTTCGACCACTAACTGCACTAAAAAAAAGGCTTTGCTGACGTTATTTGTTCTCGCCTGTGACTCTCACTGAATATAGCACCGGCAGTGCAAACAGCCCCGCTTGTTATCCAATTGTGCCTCTGCCAGGTATGGCAGGCAGAGTAGTGTTTGCGGAGTTGACTTGAAGTCCCGAAAAGCAGTCCCTGTGTGACAGCCTGTCAGTCATTACCTATGGCGGCTTGCCTGGCACGACACTCTCGCGCACTCTGCCAGCACTGATGCTTCAAACTGTTGTGTGCCGCTTGTTTGTCCTTGCGGAGATGTCTGTCATTTTGCTCGCAACCTGCTCCTGTCGAACTTTTATTTTCAGCTTGTCCTTGTGTTTATTAGCCTCTGTTGCACTGTAAATCTCTCCCCGTGTCTCTCCCACAGCGTTCAACCAAACACCTTCTCAAACTAGCAACTCCGCAGCAGCGAGCAGCACATTGCGAACATTTCCTATCAGTTACAATCAATCTTCGCTGGCCAATTACACCCCAATGATACCATTATCACTTCAAAAGGAGACAAAAAAGAGAAGGGAAAAGGGAGGATGGGATGGAGGGATGGAGAGAGGGAGGTAGAGGGGAGAGATCCAGCCTGTAATTAGTGGCCCTAACTGGAAGAGAGAACAGGGGGCCACATGGTTAAGGCATCTGTGGCCAAGCACACACACACACACACACACACACACACACACACACACGGTCCCGCTGGCGTCTGGGGGTCCGGCAGTGTCAGCCCTACTCTGGGCCAGCGGCCAGCGCCTCTGTCCCTGTCATGTGGGCCCGTTAATGAGGAAGTCACATATGGACTAGGGACCCTCGTTAGGCAGGGAAGCATGCACACACACACACACCATAATGTGGTAGACAACACACACACACACACACATATAAACAGGTGCAGGTGAGAGCACATGCACAGATTGATGGACACCACGCAATGCAAGCAAGCCGGGGGCAGAGAAAGAACATCCTGTCATGGACGACATGAGGGCAGCACCAGACGGGGCCACACACACACACACACACACACACACACACACACACACACACACACACACACACACACACACACACACACA